>JAHHFK020001918.1:0-58296 GCA_024533555.2 Aedes koreicus
GCATTTACGAGGCTCCAGCATCAATTTGAGAACAATTTAGAAGAGTATTTGACAAGTTTAATAATTATTCTTTTTGCATGTTTAGTTTCAATTTGTCTGAGTGATCCTTTTAGTTTCAAGAAATGTTGAAAACGCTGTTTGTTCGGTGCAGAATTTTTGAATGGAAATGGACTAAAGACGACACATGCTCGTGACGAATTAGGCCACGCTCGGTATTCAACCATCGGAGGACAGCTGGACCGGTATTCTAGACCGTGTTTAAGAGTGAGTAACTGAAGGATCCTACTCAAATGCTTAATGTTCTGAATTGGACTTTATAAGCAACTTATGCATTACTTAAAATTGTGCAATATGCAAGCACTTATTTTTTATTTTACAGAGATAGCATATTCCTTTTTGATTACGATTAGACTGGGACTGTTTATGGGATATACCAATATTATTCAGCGATAGGAGCTCTCTCTTTTAATTGTAAATGACATTGATAATAATTCCGATAGCTTTCCCAATACTCTGTTTAAAGTATAGTCGGTTACAGTTGTTTACAGATTCGTTATCAGCTGTACGCGTTGTTTGCGAGCAAACCGCAAATAATGAGACCCGCAGTATATGGAATTTTGACTAATTGGAGAGAGTTGTTAATTATCTGTGCTGTTTTACAATTCATAAACATCTAATGTTTTCGGCAAAGTTGTTGTACTGGGTAAAACCAATATGTGTGTCATTGGAACACCTATATTTGGGTGGTATAGCCTTTGGGATTTAGCTTGTTTGTTTCAACCTAGGATATCTCACCTCTAGAGGCTGCTTCCATGAGAATATTGACAACAAGACTCACCATAACGTTGGGGGCATAGTAATGCTCTATGAATTGAAAACGCAAACTAGTCGCCGAAACGTTTTTGTAGCTTTTAATTATATCTCGAGACAATGACGAATAGAATTGTTAGCATGTTATCGTACAAGTCCAAGACCTAATTTTATTTGCCATTAACCCATACACAAGAAATCGCGTGCTTATTACCAAAAAAAAAAAAACTGGCCGTACGTCAGGGTGTGAGGTGGCACTACTTAATGAGAGTGGTACTACCTTTAGAAAACTTTGAAACACACATGGAAAAGATACCTAATCAAAATTGCAGAAAGTAGCAATATCTTTTTGATTCTTAAAAAATCGCCTTAACAAATAGCCCCGCGATGCTAGAAATGTGAACTTAGTTAAAAACCATGTGCAAGGACTTGGTCATCTGGACAATATTAGTACAAAGCAGCAAGATCATATTTAACCAGGTTCTCAAAAGCTTAAACAAAAAGATGATATGGATTCTAGCACTGCGTTGTGGGGAAGTTTGCAACTTCTCTCATTAACACCCGAAAGGACTTGGTTACTTGGATAACATTGTCTTAGAACATAATTCTCTATTCGTCATTGTCTCGAGATATTGCATTAACAGAAACCTTAAAAAATCACTGGTACCACGTAGTGAGTGAATTTTACTCATCACCATTTTACTAATCTGAACTTTGCCAACCACCAAGCGTAACGGCTTGGACACTTGAACAATATTGCTGAAGGTAACAATGTCCTTAGTGTTGAGATATCCTAGGTTGAAACAAACAAGCTCAAATCCCAAAGTGCTATACCACCCATTTGGAGTAACATGAAATTCAGCGCCTCTAGCGGTACAGTTCCAATGACACACATATTGGTTTTACCCAGTACAACAACTTTGCCGAAAACATTAGATGTTTATGAATTGTAAAACAGCACAGATAATTAACAACTCTCTCCAATTAGTCAAAATTCCATATACTGCGGGTCTCATTATTTGCGGTTTGCTCGCAAACAACGCGTACAGCTGATAACGAATCTGTAAACAACTGTAACCGACTATACTTTAAACAGAGTATTGGGAAAGCTATCGGAATTATTATCAATGTCATTTACAATTAAAAGAGAGAGCTCCTATCGCTGAATAATATTGGTATATCCCATAAACAGTCCCAGTCTAATCGTAATCAAAAAGGAATATGCTATCTCTGTAAAATAAAAAATAAGTGCTTGCATATTGCACAATTTTAAGTAATGCATAAGTTGCTTATAAAGTCCAATTCAGAACATTAAGCATTTGAGTAGGATCCTTCAGTTACTCACTCTTAAACACGGTCTAGAATACCGGTCCAGCTGTCCTCCGATGGTTGAATACCGAGCCTAGACATAGTTTGAAGCATCAGCGTGGCCTAATTCGTCACGAGCATGTGTCGTCTTTAGTCCATTTCCATTCAAAAATTCTGCACCGAACAAACAGCGTTTTCAACATTTCTTGAAACTAAAAGGATCACTCAGACAAATTGAAACTAAACATGCAAAAAGAATAATTATTAAACTTGTCAAATACTCTTCTAAATTGTTCTCAAATTGATGCTGGAGCCTCGTAAATGCGTTTAAATTAACCGTCATCAGCATCGTTCTGCTTACAAACGCGCGCCAAATGGGAATGCTATACGATTCGATCAAGTGTGCTGTGCGCGATATGCACGGGTCGAAATCGTTAGCACAGTGGGGTGAAATGGGTGGTTTTTTAAGATGCCAATTGAAGACCTAACATCGTGTGCTTATAATGAAATTGTACGAAAACTAAAAGAGATAGATGGTTGGTGTCAAAGTACGAATCATAGAACATGAGAAGAGGCTCAGTTTTGTCAGAAAAAATAATCGAGTTTATCATGCATTTATTGGAAAAAATCTGCAAAAATGTCCGAAAAATTTCCAATTTCAAACTTTGTTACTCTTAAAATGTAGCTTGTATCATTCAACAGCACAATTTTGTGATAAGGATTTAAAGCAAATTTTCTTAGCTTTCAAATGAACGTCTGTGATTTACTCTCAATAGTATAATCTTTACGTTAGTGGAAGTTAAGTGCAAACATACCACCGAAATAAAAAAGTTCAATAACTCTGTAATAGTTGAGATTTGACCATATGCGTAGAATGATTTTTTTCATCAAATATGATCTTCTTTCAGCCCCTGAAAGATTCTTAATAAGGAACCAAACACCCTGTATATATATATATATATATATATATATATATATATATATATATATATATATATATATATATATATATATATATATATATATATATATATATATATATATATATATATATATATATATATATATATATATATATATATATATATATATATATATATATATATATATATATATATATATATATATATATATATATATATATATATATATATATATATATATATATATATATATATATATATATATAGTGGTGTGAGTGAAAATGGAAATTAATAATGGTTTTTTGGTTTTTTTTGTTGTTTTTTTTTTTGTTTGGGAACAAAGTTAGATGGTGTGTTTGTGTTTTGTGTGATTGTTGTGGGGAGATAAATATATAGATATATGTATATATATATATATATATATATATATATATATATATATATATATATATATATATATATATATATATATATATATATATATATATATATATAAAATATATATATAATTATATTAATATATATTATATATATATATATATATATATATATATATATATATATATATATATATATATATATATATATATATATATATATATAATATTATTATAATATTATATATAATATATATATATATATATATATATATATATATATATATATTATAATATTAATATTATATATATATATATTAAATATTATATATAATATTAAAATAAAAAATAAAGGGGGAGGGGGGGGAGTATGTTTGGGTTTTGGGGGGTGTGTGGAGGGGGTGGTTTCTCAAACCAACATACAATCATTGCCCTCAAAACCTCCCACATGCCAAATTTGAATCCATTTGCTTGATTAGTTCTCGAACCATCACACTGGGCTCTTCTCGATTATAATAAGAAATTGAGTTTCATTTGTTTGAACACCCCCCCCCCCCCCTTTGAAAAGGGAGGGGTCTTGAACCACCATAGAAACATTTCTTGCCTCCAAAAACTTCCGCATGCTTCAAAACCTCCCACATGCCAAATTTGATTCAATTTACTTGATATGTTCTCGAATTATGAAGAAAGTTTTGTCTCATTTGTATGAGAGCGTCCCTTCCTGAGAGAGTAGGGGTCTCAACCAATCATAAGAACCTTCCCCAGTCCCAAAAACCCCTTCATATAAATTTTCACGTTGGTCGGTTCAGAACTTTCCGATTCTATAAGGGTCTGACAGACAAACAGAAATTCATTTTTATGTATATAGAAATCTAGCCTCCAAATACCCCCATATGCTAAAAGTGGTTTCATTCCCATAGACCATTATTTCATCTTCTCGGATAGTCTCAGTTCTATTGAGGCCCTCCGGTCGATGAAAACAGTGAGGCACTCATCTTACTTTCTTTCAAAAATAAGGGAGCAGACGTGTGCGTTGGTCGAAAGATCATTTAGAATTACCTTTGCATGGGTCCCCTCACATTACTCAATTCCAGGCAATGAGAAGGCGGACTCTCTAGCAAAGGTGGGCGCAAAAGAAGGCAAAGAAGAATTTCACATGATGAATTTTTCCCATTATTACGTCAGAGTTCTCTTCAAAGTTGGCAAAACAATTGGACAAGTAATTCCCTTGGGCGGTGGTTACATTCCATTATTTCCAATGTTTCGTCGAGATCGTGGTTCAAAGGTCTGGATGTAAGTTGCGGTTTCATTCGTGTGATGTCAAGACTTATGTCCAACCACTACTCGCTAGACGCACATCTCTACAGAATTAACCTCGTCGATAGCAACATGTGTAGGTGCGAAACCGGTTATGATGACATCGATCACGGAGTTTGGTATTGCCCGGGTAATGATGCCTCCAGAGCACGACTATTGGATACCCTAGTGGCCCGAGGTAGACAACCCTCCCGCGAGGTAAGAGATGTTTTGGGAATGCGTGATCTCCCCTACATGCAAGCGATCTACGAATTCCTTTGTTTGTCTGATCTAAGAGTGTAATGTCATCACCCCCTCCCATCCAGTCTAGTAAATTCCCTGCCATTGTGTCCCAGTTATATTATCCTTTTGTTTCCGTGCTACTTGTACCTGCCCAGCAAGCTGTGGTCACCCATCTGCAGCTTAGTTCCTGTAAGGGACGACAGAGACCGAGGGTTTGGTAGATGTCGCAACCATGAGCAGCAAATAATACCTTCAATAAATTGCCTGCCTAGCCCCTTCAAACGATAATGTGACCCATTAACCTCGAGTTAGCCACGAGTAATTGGCACCCCATTTTACTAAAATTGAAAAATTATACATTGTTAATACCAATATTGAATATCGGCTCCGTATAGTGTTACACAAGCCTGAGCCTAACAAATAAACGAACTGATTAAAATAAAAGTGGTTTCATTTACTTGATTAGTTCTCGAGTTATGAAGAAATTTTCTTTTTTTTTGTAGGGGAACGCCCCCCCCCCCCCCTCTTTTTTTTGAGGGGGGGGGAATCGAATTGGAACATTTTCATCCTTCGCCAACATAAACATGCAAAATTTGGTTTCTTTTGCTTCATTTGGTTTTTCTTTTTTGTTGCTTTATATTTTGTTTTTGTGGGGTGGCGGTCTCGACGAGGAGGAGGATGTGTCTTCTATAATAATATTATTATTTCTTTTGTTCTTTTCAATTCTCATGTTGTTATTTGGTTGTATTTTGTTTTTGTGTTGTTTTGTTTTTGGGTTTGTTTTGTTTCTTTTGTGGGAGGGGGTGGGGGCTGGGTAGGGTTAGGTACATGCTTGCTTTCAAAAACCTCTACCTGCCTAATGTGATTCCATTTATTTGATTAGTTCTCTAGTTATGCAGAAATTTGTAATGCATTGGGGGGGGGGGGCTTCCAGCTAGCGGAGGAGTCTCAAACTTCCCTAAAACGTTTCCCTCCTCCAAAACCCTCCACCTGCCAAATTTGGTTTCATATGCTTGATTAGTTCTCGAGCTATGCACAAATTTGTGTTTCATTAGTATGAGAACCCCCCTCTTACCACCCTAAGTTCTTGAGATATGCAGAAACTTCTGTTTCATATGTATGGGAGCCTCCCTTTCTAGAAAAAGGAGGGGTCTCAAACTACCATAGAAACGTTTCTTGCCTCCAAAAACTTCCGCATGCTAAATTTGGGTTCTTTTGCTTGATTAGTTCTCGAGTTATGCAGAAATTTGTGCTTCATTTGTATGGGAGCCCCCTTTCCCGAGAAACACCCCCCTTTCTAAAACTATCATAAGAACCTTCCCCAGCCCTAAAAACTTCCCCATACAAATTTTCACGCTGATCGGTTCGGCAGTTTTGGGGCCCTGTGGGTTCAAAACACACAAAGAAAAAAAAGAAAATTGTGTTCGTATTCTTGAGAGAATTTCTTTAAAATAACTTTTTTACAGTCTCAAATACACAAGTTAGGGAATCACCAAAAAAATACACATCCTGAAAACTTTTCCTCCGTCAGAAAGACTCGTAAAATAGTGGATCATTAATTCTAGAAATAATGGGTTTACCTCTTTTCAGTTGCTCGTTACGTAACTGATAGATGTTCTTCGTAGCTACAACAAACGTTTCGGACAAATGACCAGTTGCCTCGTTTTTTTTTTTTCTAGCCCATCAAGGACACTACTGCTATGTATATACTCATCGGGAAACATCCTTTCCAAACAGGACTACCCAAACCAAACTACCTTTCGATGCTTCAAGGCCTTCGTTCGAATAAAATCCAAAGATGCATTATAACAAAAAATAGAGCACATTTTTCGTTAGTTTTTTTTTTTTTATAATTTCATTTTCCTCAGTCAGCAGGATCATACCCAAATCTAATTTCTTGTAGCGTCCGACTTTTTTTTTCACCGCTCGGTCGTTATCCTGAATCCGCTTACCCGGAGAGAATTTTACGATCGGTTGGAATGGTTTTCTCGGATCTTTTATGACCAACAGTTTCTGGTTGCCTTTTGAAGTTCCAACTGCTTGCGAAAGAGTGGAAAAAATGAGAAATCCTTTTTCCTGTCGATTGAAGGCTGTTCGATTGTGTCATTATTCGAACGTTTGAATCGGGTCGTCGATTTTCTCCACTGGGCAGATGGAAAAATAATCATGATTCCAATCCTATTAGAACACGATGCTGATATTCAAAAAGGAAAACGTCTTACATAATCTTATCCCAAACAAGCAAATGGTATGAATCTTCCCGTCCCAGGCAGATGCTCTTTCGCCACAATGTAACACACCCATTTACTTGGCTCGAATATCCTATCCTCTCTTACCATCGCAGTAAAACACTCCCTTTCACCCTGCTGGCCGTCCTGCGCACGTAGCCACCATGAATCCGAGCACCCCGAGAAAGAGAAAAGGACTTTCCAAACAACATCTTGCGTACGAACCGACAACCGTTGCCATGGGAATATGCTCTTTTCTCTTTTCATCCTCTGCTTTCGCCTTCGCAGCCACCGGAAAATGTTCGCAGATAGCAAAAGGTTACCTACACTCACATTCGCACTCCGGCGAGTCCCGTTCCGATAGGCCATCCTGTTCGAGAATGCTGTGCGGCGGCATGCGCTTTTGGTTGCCATGGCTCCACCCACTTCACAAGAAAAAGCGTAAAACCGACGACTGTTGGGGTGCTATCTCTTTTTCATGTACAGTCTAAATGCGCCGAAGATGCGCTGACGGAGATGCTTTTCCCGTTGGCACGGTAAATATCTTATCAAAGCGAAATTGCATTGTTGGGGTTTTATGTTAGTTTGCAAGGATAGGTTCAGCCTGCAATCTATGCGCCTCTGAAGTAATTTTCATTGAATAATTTTGAGCTCATTTTGCTCTAGTTTCCTCAGTTTGCTGTCGATGTAGAAATTTAGTGTTGTTTTTGGAGAAGTCAGAGAAGTTCTGGTGTGACAAAGAAAGTTCATGTCGGAGGTTCATGCGGGACGTTTTCGTGCATTTTTAAAAAAATTTTTTTTTATAAATTATTATGTAAATATCAGAACATGTAAAATTGTACTTCCTTCCACACGAAGTAGCAACTGGCATGCAATAGTTGTATTGAAGACGAGCTTTACCCCTATCAAAGGTTTTATTTCGACTTGGTGAACTCATAAAATGCCATTTTGAAATGCCGTTTTAGGACTCATTCATGTTATCTTATTATGGTCAGTTAAAAAAGCATTTTAAAACCATTTTGCCTCCAGTAAATGCATTAAATGACAAATTTTCCTTGAGGGAAGTCACCATAAACGACTACTCGAGTAGTTTTGAAGACCCTCGCGATCCATACAAAAAATTACAAATTTTTCTTCTCATTTTGTAGTTACAGGTATTCCACTAAAAAGCTCACACACTCCAGAATTTTTTATGTTAACCGATAATCTCGGTTTGGGTCAAACTGAAAACTCATACAGTTAGCTGGGAATCTCGGCATGAGCAAACTGATATATTGGTAAAAATTTAATACAAACAGAAAAGAGGTTAAGCGAGATTTCGGTTAAATCGTGTGTAAATATTCGAAATTATGAATTAGATTTTCATCGAAATCAACAACTGGAGCTTGCAATTCAGCAGGGTAAACAGATTCATCACCATCGAATTTTAACTTTTTGGGTACCAGCGCATCCGTATGAAGGTCTAAACTGTCCAATACCGGCGGAAAGGGATGGGATTGTCGCTGAATAATGGGCCTTTTAAATGATTTGAAATGGCTGTACCTTGATCGGCATTTTGAAACAGCGCAGTCGCAAAACACTCGGTCCGAATCAAAATGTTGATTCCGGCTGCGGTTATTAAAATGCCGCTGCAGATCTTCCCGCAACTACTTCTCGACAGAACCGAATTGGTAGTCTTTACTAGAAAGCGGTTCCCAGCCCAACTGCGACATTACCCAGTTTTTGACCTTCAAATACCTTGGAGTCATGTTTGATTCAAAATGCACTTGGAGTACTCACATTGCGCATTTGAAACAGAAATGTCAACAAAGGATCAATTTTCTAAAATCAATTTCCGGGACATGGTGGGGTGCTCACCAGGAAGACCTCATTAAACTCTACAAAACAACTATTCTTTCAGTTCTCGAATATGGCTCTTTTTGCTTCCTCTCGGCGAGAAACAGCCACCTCATCAAATTGGAACGCATTCAATATCGTTGTTTACTTATTGCCCTTGGCTGTATGCATTCAATGCACAATATGAGCCTGGAGGTTCTGGCAGGAGTAAACCCCTTACAGAACCGCTTCTCGGAGCTCTCATCCAGAATACTGATCAAGTGTGGAATCAGTAACAACCTTGTGATTGAAAACTTCGAAGAAATGCTCGAATTGAGTACCCAGTCTAGATTCTTGAGAATCTATATTAACTATATGTCATCCGATATTAGTCTTCCTTGCGATAATTCCCCTAGTGTACGCTTAACTTATCACAGATCCTCCATTTATTATGATCTCTCCATGAAACAGGCTATTCAAGGAGTTAAGACCTATTTTAATTCCCCATATTTTTATTGAAAAGTACCAACATGTCAATTGCAATAGAAGAATTTTCACTGATGGGTCGCGCATTGATGAATCCACTGGATTTGGTATCTACTATGAATAATCATCTGCCTTCCGGAAACTTCAGGAACCTTTTTCCGTACATGTTGCTGGGCTGGCAGCAATGAATTTGTGCATTGGGGATAATTTCCGACATGTGTAGTGCCCTTCCAGAGCAGACGGTAAATGTGACCGAGTGTGATCTGCAATCCGACTGCAAATTTGTCACAGCCAGACATGTTACTTGGCAATAGAGTCGGTCGATGGTCGACTTGACGGTGCGTAGCCGAGTGCTGACTCAACATCTTCGAGATCGCTGAAAGACTTCCAACGTGTCTCCCTTAAATATCTTTTCCTGATGCATAGGAGACGTTCCTTACTTAAATATGAAGTCTGTGCTAGCAGAGTACTGTGTATTTAGTAAATTTACTCTAAAAAATCGGCATTATAAGACATCACCTTATATTTGCGTTAATTTCAATAGTTGAATGTTAAAAATCAATAGTTTGAAATATTTAAATCGAAGCGTAGAAAATGTTCCGATCGATTGGTGCAAACATTTTGGAAATCAATCGTAGAATGACTTCCCAACAAACATCGGTGTTGAATTAGAGCTTTATCAGCATTATCAACATTATCAACAATGTAGAATGTCCTACACACTACCAAAATGTCATGAAAATTTCTGTTCCCTGAGACCGACACTTGCAAGCGTCCTCTAACACATAAGAATGAGTTCAAAGAAATGAGAAAATAAATTCAATCAACCACATCTTTCGTCGATTTGCGTATTTCTCAGTTTCAGGAGACATAATTTTACACGAAATCTCTCTTTACGTTCCCCGACTTTTTACAAACATGAATTACGTTTCGTGTAAAATTCATAATTTCTAAGTGTGCAGAGTTTTACACGGTGTATAATGATCTTTTTTTAAGTTTTGTGACGCTCCATTTATGTGCATGTTATTGAACAGAAATTCACACAACTGTTTCGAGCTGTGTATGAACTGTGTATGTATATGAACACGCATTGCGTTTACGGATGGATAAATATTAAATGACATTTTATTTAAATCACTGTTGCCAGTTCTTTTAACACCTACATGCCTGACCCCCCTTTTGGAAAAAATCTGGATTTTCATTTGTCTGTAATTCTGCGAAATCTTAACCAAATTGGATGCAACGTTTTGAAAACGATCACAAATTTGTCCTTTTACGTAGTTCCGGATATATTCAGGGGAACCGTAAGTACCCTTCCCGAACACTGACCAGGATCAAAACGGTACCAAAACATGGCTTGTGACTCCTCAAACTTTATGATTTTGCAAAACAAGACCATTGGTGGTCATTCTGGAAATATTCAGCCATTGTGGCCACTGCTGGTAGCCTTCCTGGAATCGGATTCCTCCTATAAAGTGGCTTGATTTGTATCGGGCACCAAAACATGACTTGCGACACATCAAACAAGACCGTTAGAGGTCATTCTGAAAATACTCTGGCCACCCCTGTCAGCGTTCCGGGAACCCGCTATCACGGGGAAAGTGGCCAGATTCGGATGGTATCATCATGGCTTGCACATCCTACAAATCTCATTCCGTTGGGGAAATCGATTAAATATAGAAGAGCTTTGCAATAATTTTTGATCTTGGAAAGGCCATTTGTAAGATATGAGAAATTTTGACCAAATGCAGCAAGAGATTTTCATGGATTTTCAAAATAACTAGAACATAATCTAGAGTAATATGCACCCCCGCCGCATAATGGCTTTTCGCACATTTCGAGAACATTCTCAGTATGTTTTCATGGATTTATCATACAGCATTGCTAGTGCAGATGTTGATCAAGGTATGTTGCATGATAGATCATTCAAAAAGATGTTCAAAATGTATTTTACGGTCAAAAAGGTCGTTTTTCCCGGGGGTGCTTATTACCCTAGAAGCCTCTACGTTATTCTCCTCCAAAGAAAATAAACAGCCGACTCTGTCGTTCAAGCCCTAACCAAAGATTTCATAATGTATTTCTAAACGATCCACACCCACATACACACAAACTCAAGTATTTCTAATCATAATTTATTTACGCTTTGTACCGTTATTCTGGATCAACATAGTTGGTTATTGGCAGCGTTCTGTTTTTTTTTTTTTTTTTTTCAATAATTAAGAATTCATAGTGATAATATGAGTGATTCTGTTTCGGATGCTTCAAACATCATCGACCCAAACTCGGTCGGTCTGGAAAATGGTGTTGATGATGAGTGCGTAGAAGAAGATCCTTTTAGTTCTGAAGAAGAGGATGACGACGAAGAAACATACGTGTCCAAGTGTGGCAGTATTCGATGGAGCACTAATTGTCCGAATGTAGTGAACTCGTATCTCACTAATGGTGCACGAAAATTTAATGTGGAATTGAGTGCAATCATAACCCTACTGGCCTCATTCACCTTGTTCTTAGGTGATTCTATTTTACATATCATTTGTCAATTCACCAATGCGGAAGGAAGTCATAATCCGGACTTCTGAATCATTGACAGAAAAGTGTTTCTTGCCTGGATCGGTGTTTTGATTGCCGCAGGAATGAACCATGAATTGAAAACACATGTTCGTGAGTTTTGGTCATCGAACGACTTGACTACTCGTGTGTTCTGTTCGGCCGTCATGTTCCGAATTCGGTTAGTTTCATGTTTAGGGTAAACTCACCTGTAGTGGTGGTACTTAAGTGTTTCTACAATTATGTTCCATAACGCCACTACCATACCACAACTATAGATGAGTTTACTCTAGGACCCTTCATTGAAAAAATAAAATAATGTTTACATAATAGTTTTCAGCAAATCTGCAAGTATTTTAGATTTGACGATTCCATTAGCAGGCGCCCAGCAAGGGGTTCCCTAACCCGGGATCGAAAAGGCAATCGTGGTATGCCCAAATGTTACGCTCGGCTTCGCTTGATTTGGGAAGTTTCGGACCGGATACATAAGAATATCCTGAACACATACAGAGGATAGGCAAAATGTTTGAGATAGGCAAAATTTTGCAAAAATTCAATTCCTTAATACTTTTTGAAAAATTGTTGAATTTGGACAAAACCGAAAGCATTCAACGGCAAATCAAAATTTAGGAACATGCATGGTCACGAATACTGGCCACCGGACACTGGAGATGTTCCGGATTTTCAAAGGGCATGTCAAAAAGACATTTTTTCTGCTACTCGTATTTTTTTGTGGTGTGAAGAAACTAGTACTCATTGAAAATTGAATGCCGGTGGTTGCACTAAAATTCGTTGAAAAACTTCCGAAATATGGCCATTTCCGTAAAACTGGTTCCGGATACTATGGTCAATCATGTATATCCTTCCAATCATGTATATATCACCAAAACATCAAGATTTTTCATGGAGGTGCTTCAGGGAGCATATTCAGGACGATCAGTTGCCCTGAACACTCTGTAGTAGGTTCCAGGTGCCCCGTGGGAAGTGCCAATTTGGAAAATGTCCGGAACCATATCAATATGGGGCTGTTCATAAACCAAGTAGACAATTCAGGGGGGGGGGGGAGGTGTTCAAAAAAGTCTACGTTTGTCTACGATGGGGGAGGGGGGGATATACTAAAAGTCTACGTAGACCTTTGTTTTTTTTTCTCTTCAAGACGGATATTCATACACTTCGACGTTAAACACGAAGGATTAAAACAATTGTGAAGACCTTACGAATTATCCTCGTGCCACCCCGCGCATTTTCGGAACCCGGAAATTTTTTTCTCATAGGTTTACAATTACATGCATTGTAACAATACAATAGAATATATAGTATGTATAATTAATAGCATTGTTCACAACGAAAAGACAACCGGAGTTTGGACCCCAAAAAAAAAAAAAACCGGGACCAAAAAAAAAAAAAGGGGGGTTAGGTACCACAAAAAAAAAAAAAAATTTGTAAAAGAAAAAATTAAATAAAAATTGAATGGACGAAGGAAAAGCAGAGGGAAAAAGTAAATTAATATTAAAAAAAATTATATAATAAAAAATAATAAAGAAGGAAGGGGGAAAATAATTTTAAATTTTATTTTATATTATTGTATTTAATTGTAGGAAGGGAATAGATGAGAACGAAACACAAAAAAAGTGGAAAAAAGAAAAAAGGCGGGAAAATCGAGGTTATGTTCTAAAAGTATATATGATGGTGCAGTGTTTTTGGGGGGGGGAGGGGGGAAAAAAAAAACAAATAAAAAAAAAAAAAAAATAAAAAAGTAAAAAATCGGGAGGAAAAAAGAGGGGAGAAAAAAAAAAAAGAAAAAATACAAAGAACAAACAGAAGAAAAAATGGAAAATAATTAGGAGAAAACGGAAAAAGAAGAAGAATAAAAAAAATAAATAAAAATAAAAAATTAGAATATAGAGAATAGGGCTTCCAATGGTGAGTTGACAACTTCAAAGGAGAGTGCAACCGACCTCCGGTCCACACAAGTTCCTACCTCACGCCTCCAAGAGTCATATGATCACAAAAGACTGCCAGCTGAAACATGGTGACGTTGGCTGGCGTAGCCTGGGCAATGTTGTCAATCTGACAATAGCGAAGTGAGGGGGTGCGACTGAAGATCGTGTACCTTTAAATCCTACTGTATATTTTCCATTCTCATTTTAATAATAATTTCAGCACGCTTTAGAATCATCTTTGCATTCCAAAACCATGTAAGACCCTGGAGCAACATGACAAGCATAAAAGGCTCAATTTATTTTTCATGAAATTATAAAATTCGAAAAAAAAATATTTTCACAAAATTCATAAAAGGCTGGCATGTGATTCTAAGCAGTATAGTATTATATTTCAATATTTTGTTTAGTGGTATTATTATTAAATAAGCCATTTATTTCAGATATCATCAAACTGGACTCTTCGATTACTCCAATTGCTATCTTTGAAATGTTACTAGAAAAAATATTACAACATGTGTTATAAAATAATATTTTTTACTGAAATTTCATCTTTGATTTTTGGTATGATCTATACTGTTTCAGCTTTTCCAGGACTAGGAGGATTTATTTTATTTATTTATTTTGTCTGGATTGTCGAGATTTTCAGCCTCGGGCTGGTTCATCTCCCGTCGTAGTCACTCAAATACCTCTTTTGAGTATTTTCGTAACTTGTCCGGGGGTGAGATTCGAACTCGTGACTTTGACGTTAGAGGTATGGATCTTAACCACTACGCCGGGGTCGCCCCCATCGGACTAGGAGGATATTAATACATATCTTTATTTATTTTTTTCAGTAACAATCCATTGGATGTCAGGAAGTGGCAACGGAGTCGGTGATAGGCTTTTGCAATTATTATTGAATGTATTTTTCATTACCGTTTTGCAAATGAACATTAGACCAAATTCGAGCGGATATGATTCATACAGCGCTGTATTCATTTAGCTTGTGTCTGATGTTACAGTTCAATCCTTGTCATTACTCTATCATTACTAACAATATTATTATAATTGATAATTGTGGTTTTATTGATTTTATTTCATAGATGTGTTTATAAAACCACAACAAAGAACAAAAAAGAGACAAGAAAAAAAGAGAAAAATAAAAATTTAAAATTTTTAAATAAAAAAAACATTTTTTTGGATAATTCAAACCCGGATTTTTTGTGGAGTGGTGCTAGCGGCGAAAAAGAACGGCAAGCGTGTGGAACCACAGAATTCTACACTTTAACACTATACAACATTCCTTGCATTTCAGGATCAACCGAACGAAGATCGTATATAATTGATACGAATGCTTGTAGTATTTTTCATTTACATACATATATTTGTACACTATTATATAAATATTTCATGGGAATGGGAGGGACCATCAGGGCACCCGATTGAAGCAATCTGGATGGGGAGAGTGGGAATGCCAACTCCGCATTGCTAACAGTTTGTGAATAGAGGGCGGGCTCTTCTCCCCGCCCATTGGGGCATCCTCCTGTTAAATAGCTTGCTCTTTTGACCAATTGTTCAATCTTGTTGTTGGAAGGAGATTCTTTATATCCCTGTGGATACGTATATGTGATGTTGCATATCGATCCACCAACCCCTTTTTGGCCCTTCATACAGTGGCATGATTAGGATAATCAGTGGTTATTAAAGCTTGATCAAGTCTATCAGAGAGGAGAGCCCATTGCTGTCGGACTTAGTTTCCATGCTACAATGGGTGGTAGTACATATCATACATCATACATCATACTAAGTACCCGATGGAATAAACAATTATTTTCATAGCTTTACTAAGCAATCAAAATAACCCCCATTTTACAATACACCCCATTTTCAGACAACGCTGAGTTTTGTACACATTAAGATTTATTTTAGTATATATCACGTAATCGAAGGTGTAAAAGCAGCTGTTGTTTGTTTTTTGCTTTTTTTGTTTTTTTTTGATAATACATTAATATTTAAAACTACAAGCACACTTTCAAAAGGAACCAGCAGTTGTGGGCGACACAAAAACAATACTAATGTATACCAAAAAAATAACAAAAAGTTCTAAGAATTTTTTTTCAGATTTATAACAGACTGATTGCTGTGGGTTCGTTAACGACCTGAATTATCGATTTAATATATTCATAACAAAATGGAAAACTACGCGAAATCTCGTGGATATTTCTTGGATTTTTTTAGTGTGTTTTTGCTTTTCGTTCGCTGGTCGTTCGCTACTTGAGATGATAATTTGTAAGTAGATATATCTTTAAATAGCTCTTCACGGTGTTTCTTTGTATCTTTTCAATTTATATAGTTATACCAGCAATCCACCCAGCGACAAGCAGCAAGGCAAGCTTTGCCGGGATTTAACAAATTCATTTGCACAGAAAAAAATAATTAATTTTAACAGGCGCGTAAAATTTCCCCTCTTTTAATTCTAAGCGAAAGGAAGCGTAAACCACGAAATTGTTTGCAATATTTCTTGCGCCATACAACAATGTTTGCAATCTTTCATACAACAGGCTAGATTCAGGCGCTATCTGGCTTAAATATACATGAAATATCCCATAATTTTCTGCCAAATCTAGCATTCCCTTTATGTGCATTAGATAACGCAGAAAATTCAATGTTTCTTTTTATCTGTGTGCATTCTACAAAAAGATGTAATGGTAGCACTTCACCAGATAAAAAGCAATATGAATGTTTCATACAATATACGAGACATTTGTTCTATGTACAAAATTCATAATTACGAAGCGAGTTAAAGCTAATTTACGAGTATAAATTTTCAGTGCACTCATTGTTTATTTCTTACCTTTCGATACGCGTGCACAATTTGCAGAAAGAACAACCAAGCGTTTTTTACACCAGCGCGTTGCCCGAAAGGTTAAGATGACTCAAAAAAGAGTCCTTATTCGGCCACCATATTTAAAGATAGACTCTATCATTTTCCAAAGCACGACTTAAAAACTACTGCGATTCCGTGATGGAGATTGTTTACTAATGTGTGCTGCACTGCACACAGTTGTCAAGCCCTGTACTGTAAAAAATTGAAAATTGGCATCTAATTAATGAATTTAGCATAACATCCCATTCACATTACAACTTATAATACGTAATATAGACTATCTTGATAGTAGCATCTATACATCTAGTTTTCATTGGAAATAATTGGCTAGCATTTGATATCAAGAAACTCTCTATCACGTACTGCGGGTTGTACCCAAGCAACACCAAACCATCATAATTAGTTACAGCAACTTGAAAATAGGCCTATCTGTCAAAAGATAAGCTATCTGTAGTGGAATTTAACGGAATTTACTCGCGTTTACTAGTGATAGTTTAAAAAAATTTCCTAGTTTTTCAATAAAAATCGTTCTAAATACTAATACGATCGCAAAAATGTTTAAAAAAAAAAACATTTTGTTTTTTTAAAGTGGAGTAAAACTTGATTGTTATGTAATTGAGTCATGTGCGCTGCTAGGGTAATGTGAACGGAGTTTAATGTTACACGCTAAAGTTACTGTCTCTAACTATCTTTTCGAAAGGATAAAAGATACAAAAAGAGACAATTATTACACGGCCATCCATTTTAACTCAGTTTTGAGTCGTTTTTGACTCACTTGCATCAAAATTAGAGTCACTCAAATTTGAGTAAATGTAACAGGGATAGACAAGTCTACAAATCAAAAACATCCATCTGGTTTGAGTCCATGTTTTTGATTTTTCGACTTGTCAATCCCAGTTACATTTACTCAAATTTTAGTTGACTCCATTTTTGACAAAAGTGAGTCAAAACTGATTTAAAGTGGCTGGCCGTGTAGAGCGTGTTGGTTGTGCTTGTCTTTTTTTAAACAATATCGAGAGAGCGAATGCAAGGCACCAACTCAATAGTAAGCTTATGATGTCAACCATTTGGTATTTTCATTTATACGTAAATAAGATCACATTTGATACACCCAAAATAAAATAGCAAGATAGTATAGCGATTTCGCATGATTTTGTTTCATTTTTCGCTATAAATCGTCACATGGAGACAAAGTGCAACATTGATTGTGGGCAAAAATGCAACACATCAATTTGCCTTGAAAAATTCAATTCGTGCGTTAAATGGTGCCATGTGTTGTCATAAATATGTTTTTAATCAATTTGAGTGCAACTCGTCGCTCGCATACACTTGTATGGCTTCGTTTATTTCATCAAATGCTTTGTGGATCAACATGGGCAAAATTGTGTTTTACGTATCATGCAGTTTTCTCAAGATATGATTGCAAAAATAGCAATTTTTAAGTAACGCAATTTTAGCCACCTTTCTAACTTTTGGGTGTAGTTGACATGCTCCCATTTGACATACATTTAGAAGAGCGGCTTAGTTATATCCGGTTGTGATTGCCTGTCAAACGCTGCAGTTACGGAAAAAGACGTGTTCAAGCAATGCTATAGCGCAGAGTGGGAAATTGCAGAAAATACATGAAAAGGCCTGAGAAGACGTCAACTTGCTTTGAAAAACTTTCAAAGAAGATAAACTTTTCTTGGCATCTAAGATAAAAGCTGAAATAACCGCATTTGCTCTAATTGTGGACTGTTTTTTGCGACTAAAGTGAATGCAGATCGTCACCGCAAAAGCAGATATTTCGTCTTAGAAAATGAGGCCACCCAAGATTCTGCAGCAACGCTAGGAAGAAATTCTTTGTGAGGTCGACGTGAAAGGAGCTACGGAAGATAGAATCACATTTCGTCGAAATCATTTGACTTAACATCCAAAAAACTATCCCACCAGAACTTCCACTGACGGGCTTTAATAACTGGTTCAAGCAGCCATGGTTTGAGCATCTTAAGCATTTGCATAATTGATTATTTTTTTCATTTTTGCTATTTTTATGAAATAAAATAAAAACGAATAACGGAATTACCTGATTGTTTGAGTTTTATTTCATAATTCGTTCCTCAAACATATTTGAAGAAAATTTTCCACATAGGGGAAGGTGCTCTAATGTCTATGGATCTAGGATTCGGCCTATGCTTAAAACTCGAAGTAAATATTAATTCACTACTTTTAACCTGAAAATCCAATATATACAGTAGTATTGTCTCACTGACATATCAATATTAAGAAAAATTAGAGACAGGCAATTTTTAAAGATAGGCCGAATTCTAGATCCATAGACCCACATTAGAGCACTTTCCCCTATATAAAAATTTTGTTTGATAAAGTCTACGTAGACGTGGTTTATGAACAGTCCCTATGGGTATCAAACATCAAGATTTTTCGAGGTGATACTTCTAAATGCATTTTCGAACCAGCAGCTGCCATGACCACTCTGTAGTAGGTTCCAGGTGCCCCGGGAGAAGTGGCCAATTTGGAAAATGTCCGGAAGCATATCAATATGGGTATAAAACTTCAAGATTTTTCGAGGTGATACTCCTAAATGGCCATCATCAATGGTGCCATGTTCAATTTTCATTAGTGTCCCCTCCGCCTCGTAGCATATTGTCACAAATCCACTAGACCCCCCCCCCCCTCTCCCCTGAAATGCTACGTCATTGATTGACGACCTTTAATAAGCTCATAAATAACCTTATGAATTTTATCTAGGTGTGAATGTTATCAGTAATCATCTTAAAAAACCAATACATTGATGAAATTTCATTTTTGTATTTTTGTTGCTTCATTTTGCCTTATGTTTTTCGTTATAGAATTCGCATGAGTGTGAGTGCGCTTTCTATTCAGTGGTCACGGTCAGAACTATGGATTGTTTTGTCTGCTTCTTTTGTTCTCATGGTATGATGTGCAGAAGCTTTGTTGTTGTATAAAAAGTCGTCTTCTTGTTGTTCGGTTCGTAATGCCGTCCGTGTTATCCGAGTTCCCGCGTGGCCGCATAGTCGGTGCACGTGAAGCAGGTGCATCGATTACGGAAACCAGCGAATTGGTGGGAGTATCTCCCGCAACAGTTTGCAGAATCATGGCCCAATACAAGGAGGGAAAAACATCACCAGGAAAAAGCGTAGGATGAAAACGGAAGCTGGATGACCGACAACAACGGTCATTGCGGCAGATCGTCAAATCAGACCCTCGGATTTCTGCTGTAAAAGCAACTGCTGCTTTGAATGACTCTATGGAAGATTCAGGTTCTACTTGGACCGTACTTAGAGAACTGCATAAAATGAACCTGCATGTCCGCGCTGTTATTGCCAAACCGCTGATAATGCCGAAGAATGCGATCGCAAGTATTGGGCCATGATGAAACGAAGAGAAACACTTCTCACTTATACAACTATAAAGTACGCATTTTCGTGTAAAACTAGGATTTCCGAGGGGATTACTCATTTAAGGAGTGTATTGCATTTACTCATTAATGAGTATAAAGCTTGCTTCAGATATAATTGGAACAAAAATAATTGCCTGTATTTCAGTTATTTATTATTGAATTCAAGATCTTTTTTTATACAATTGTAGCGTTTTCTTCATACTTTTAAGAAAAAATACGGATAAAATTATTCGTCACGGTTTCGAAGGAATTCTCGATTTTTCCTGTAACACGGCTCATTAGGCGGCGCACACCTTCTTCGTCCATCGTTTTAGCTATCTTATTCCACCAGGTCTTCATCTGATTGATGTCTTTGACAACCTTTCCCTTTGCATTGAGTCTCCTCTTCATGATTGCCCAGTATTTCTCAATAGGGCGGAACTGGGGGCAGTTGGGTGGGTTAAGGTTTTTCGGAACAACCTGGACCCCTTTCACTGCATACCATTCTTGAACGACTTTGCTGTAATGACAGCTTGCCAAATCTGACCAAAACATTACAGGATGGTCGTGGGATCGAATGAACGGCAAAATTCGTTTTTGGAGACACTCTTTTTGGTATAGTTCCGACATCATTGTCGTATTTGTAAAGAAAACTTTCGTTTTTTTTGCCACAGCTGCAAATGCCCTGCCAAATCATGAGTTTTCGTGCAAATTTGTCGGCAAAAACAAATTTAAATTTGGCTGGAACATCCCCCCGAGCCGTTGCCAAGTAAAATTTTTGACCTGGGATTTGCCCGAAGTCAGCCTTGACATAGGTTTCATCGTCCATCAGAAGACACCCGTCGAACTTGGTCAGCACCTGGTCGTATAGCTTCCGAGCACGGATTTTGGCCACACTATTCGGTTTTATGGTCCGATTTGACTGTTTGCTAGCTCGATACGACTTGATTCCTTCCCGGAGTCGAGTTCTCCTCACGGTACTATGGGCAGCACCAAATTTTCTGGCCAAATCACGGTCCGACGGATTGGGATTCCTCTTAATCGTCTTCAAAATCTTACCACGCAGTTTCCGGTCGACAGTTCCACTCCGACGATTGGCTTGAGGCTTCCGAATCGTCGTCAATGTTTCCTTATACCGTTTGATAACACGCCATACGGTATTTCTGGGCAATTTCAGCTGTTTAGCTAGCCTAGATGCAGACCACAATGGATTTTCCAAATAACTGTGCACAATTTTTTCCCTTCTTTCGGCTTCCATGTAGATTGTATACAAAGTACAGTCAATTTGCGGAATATCAAAAATACATACGTGAAGCTGACAAAATTTTCGACACGTGGGCGCCAAGAACTTTCAAATCCGTCCACCAGGAGCGCCACAATATGAGCAAAAGTTTGTTCCTATTCTAAATGAAGCAAGCCTTACTGTACGTATATCAAGAATAGCTATTCACTCATTTTTATAATGTGAAAAATGCGTCGTTTGTACACCCGTGACAAAGTCATGAATGAGTAAATATAACTGTCAAAAGAAGTTTAAAATGCGTATAATGTGTTGGTAATATTGTCGTCGTCGTTTTTAAAAATCCGTAAAGCAATTATCATCTTGATTAAAAAATAAGGTTATAAGTATTTGTTGCAAAAAATAATACAGTTTGGATAAAACTACACGCAAAAAAATCCGTGGTAGAAACTACCATTTTTAGGGTTTAATTAAGCGTAGACACCAAACATTTTCACCTGACTATAAATGCGTTTGATTTTTCCATGCCTGCGATTGAATCGACCATGGTGGGGTTGATATCAACATGAGGTCTGTCAAATATACCACAAATGTTGAAGGCTGTACCACAAACGTAGTAAATTTGCCTGAAATTTCATGGTAGTTTTGAAAATAGGCATAGTCGGGTAAAATGGTAGTTTTTACTGCAAGATTTTTTTCTGTGTAGGCTTGTTTCCTAACATTGCTTCATTGAAATGGGGAAAAGTAATTCTCTCCTAGGAGTTAAAAAGCACATTTTGACGTATCTGCGTTATTCTCAAAAGTGTTCTGAGAAAAATTATATGGTTGTACCGATAATTAAATCATGATCAAGATCATCAAGACTATTACATATACTGGTTACAATTACCATGAAAATGGTCGGAGAAATTTTTTTATCATCTCATTTTTGACTATGGTCATGGTTACACTGATAAAAAAGTAATGATAATATCTATGTGTCCCACACATGAACATTTGCAATAAGATCAACAAATGATACCTATTTGTAACCACACATACTTCCTATGTGTACACATAATCACTATGTGTGGCTACAAATACTTTTCATTGACCACATAAATTTCATATGTGTTTCTCAAGGGTTCTGTTTATGTGTGAACAAATGAAGATTATGTGAAATTTTACATGGATTTTTGCCACTAAATATGTGTGGATTTGTACCCGTGTACAGGGACTATTTTGACATTGTAGTAAATGGTGAATTAACTATTTTTAGTGGTCATTTGATCATGATTAAAAGTGGTTGAAAATTTTTTTTTTTCCCCTGGTCCCCCCCCCCCCCAATGGTGGATAAATTAATTTTCTATTTTTTTGTGTGTGTGAACAAAAAAAAAAAAAAAAGAATATTTAAAGGGGGGGGGCAATCATTAAGGATTTCGCTGTAGCTCACATGGATTTCAGTATCAATGTGATGAATATATGGCTAGGATGAATGCATCAACCTGTTCTTTCTAACATTCAACACTTTCAAATGTGCGCATCGTGACGTCATTATAGGATACGAAGCGAGGCTGAAATAGCTAGTAGATTTGTTCTGCCATGCCTGTCGTGCCTTGACATTGATTGATTTGTTTTGATGGGATGTCCGTTTTTTTACAAAATCGTAGGAAACAAGAAAAGTTTTTGTATTTCATAATTTTTCCAAATCTTATCCATGTTTGATATTAGCGGCGCATTAAAAACAATATAAAAAAAAAACCCGTTTGTACTTCGGTTTGACGTAGAGTGCTTGTTTTGCATTATAAACGGTGCCGGAAACGAAAAGTTCGTCCTATTTGAAATAATGCAATGCTCAATTCCGTCGTGCTTCTGTGATTCTACAGGAATTCGGGTTTCTCGTCACCGGTGAATATAATACTAATATATAATATAATACTATTCAACGAACTGCGAGTACAATGATAATATTTACAGATTTCCACGGGATCCAGTTCAGAGACTTCGATGGCAATGGGCATTATCGTCGATATGCCACCTTATACCAGAAACTTTCACAAACGGCGAAAACACTAGATCACAGCCCCGGATATGTTCAAGGCATTTCCGAGAACAAGATTTTTATTTTGTTGGAGGAAAAAAATGGCTGAAATGTAACGCTGTACCAAGCTTAAATGTGAGTACCCTCGAAAGTCTGGTCACCGGTAAGGAAAACATTGTCACTCAGACGATGTTGCAGGAAAACTTTGATCATTCAAGTTCCAGTAAGCGTCTAAAGGCGGATAGGGCTCCGCTTTCAGAGCTATCACGGAATGTTTCACAATCTTCAACACGTCAGCAGTTATCAATGAATAACGTGGATAACTCTATGGTTCCAATGCAGCCATCGACAGATATTCACAAAATCGATGAAACTGAATGGAAAAGAACGACGAGCATCGTGTCATTGGATCAGGCACCCACATTCGAAGTCGATGACCAAAATCCAACACCTGCAACCGATCCAGGGGCTAAACTTGAAAAGAAACAGAAAGTGTACGCGGCCACTCATTGGTTAAATTTGTATTAATTAAGCACTTTTCAGCTTCCGTTATGCTGGCGATATTAAGAACGTTGATCAGTTGTCCATAAATGAGTCTAGACAAGCTCTTCGGGTAGTTCAGAAGCAACTTAAATCATCCCAGCAGAACATTAAAAAAATCCAGCAGCGGAACCTGCGACTCAAAAAGAAGAATAAATCCTTGCAGGCTGTGATGAATGAGCTACAGGCCAGAGGACTAATATCTGACAAAGGACAGTTAATGCTTCAGGTATTTTTATTCTAATTAAAAACATTCTAGCGTTAGGAATCATGAGGGCTAAAAGCTGCTTATACGGCTTTAATTAACTAACTAATACAACGATTTATCACACGGAAAAATTTAAGGAAATTGGTTCACTTAGTTGCAATATTGTAACCAGAAAATTGAAGAAAATCAATCGTCACGAATAGGCCTTTATGATTTTGAAAGCTAGAATATATTACCTTATCGCTTGTTTTATTTTATCTTCCAGGCATACAGTCTAGACTCTGAGCTTCAAAAAGAACTGGTTTATGGTCGTTACGGACAGCCCTACGGTACAGCACTTCGATCTTTCGCTACCACACTATTGTATTACTCGCCAAAGGCTTACCGGTATGTACGAGAGCAGTTCGATAAGAAACTTCCACACGAGAACACCGTGGCACGATGGTACAGACGTGTGGGTGGAAGTCCTGGCATAACAGATGAGGCTTTGGCAGTTTTAGAAACGAAAGCAGAGGAACGTGAGATGAACGGCCATCAACTTTTTGTTGCATTATGCATGGACGAAATGGCCATCCGTCAAAACGTGCAATTCAGCACGTCGACTCGAAAAAATTTATGGTGGCGTAGATTACGGAGGTATGCTACCTGGCAAAGAAGCGAATAGTGATGACGTAACGCCCGCAATGGAAGCCCTTGTATTCGTTGTAATGGGGATCGACGAAAACTTTAAAATACCTGTAGCGTACTTTTTCTCGGATGGACTTAACGCAGCTGATAAAAAAATTATTGTTTCAAATGTCCTCAACGCTTTGGAACAAGCGAAAGTAAAAGTCATCGGCTTCACGTTCGACGGAACTAGAGCAAATATTTCGACAGTAGAGTATTTTGGTTGCCACCTACGCATTAACAACCAACCTTTAGTCACTCATTTCAAGCACCCATCGGGAGATTATAACGTGTACGTTATACTTGATGGATGCCATATGATGAAGCTAGTAAGAAATCATTTTGCAACCCAAAAGTCCTTGCATACAATGCATGGAATAGCAGAGTGGTGTTATATCGAAAAACTCAATGCATTGCAAAACTTGAGAGCAGTATCGTTAGTTCCAAGACTTACAAATAAACATGTCTACTTCACGAATCAGAAGATGAAGGTCTCCTTAGCAGTGCAGACTTTAAGTAAATCTGTAGCTGATGCCTTGGAATCATTGCATGCTACCAACTCAGATTTTGCCGGTGTTCTACCTACAGTAGAGTTCATTTCTGTATTCAATAGTCTTTTTGATTTTTTGAACAGCAAAGATTTAAGTGCCCAAGGATTCAAACAACCGTTGACTGAGAACAATTTTGACAACTTTGAAGCACTATTAGAATATTTCGAAAACTACATTCGCAACATAAAACTGACTTCCGGTGAGGACATTTTGCGTAGTAAATGGAGAACGGGATTTCTAGGTTTTCTCGTAGGCGTGAAAAGTTTCTGCTTAATGTTTCTTGAATATGTACGTGACAAGAAAATTTTGCATAGTATTCCAACCTACAGATTTTCACAAGATCACGTGGAGACATTTTTTGGAGCTATTCGCGCTAAATGCGGCTGTAACAATAATCCTACTGTAAGCCAGTTCATTGCTGCGTATAAACGCCTTTTGACTCATAATAACATTAGCCCGTCTGACAAAACGAATTGCCATGATTTCAAGGAGACCATAATGATACCTGCAAGTGAAGCGAAGAACATTAATTCTTCTAAAACTGCTCAAAGTCAAAAGTCATCGGACCTCAATCAAAAATTGCATAGCAAGTTGCTTGAAGATAAACCAAAAGTGCAAAATGCTTTTAATGATACGTTTATAGCCTCGGCAGTTCAAAAAGAAGCAAACGAAGTTCAAAAAGAAGTTGTGAAAAAGACAAGTTGTCAAATGTGCGTTCAAACAGTAATACTTGCTACTAACGCTGAATTGTGTAACAAAGACATTTTGACAGTCTGTAAAATAGCAGATTTGGAATTCAGAATTTTAGTTGGCTCGAAGTCAAATCTAGATGTTTGCAGATACTACATATTACTTATCGATTGCACTCTATCTAGAATACGAACTGATTATCCTGGATTATTTAATGACTTAGGTGAAACATGTATAGACCATCGTATTGGGATGATTAAACTTATCATTGACTTGTATCTTAAGATTCGTATGAATAATTATACAAAATCTATTATTCCATTCAAAAAACCAATACGCAGCACTTGTACTAAACTAATTCTTTTCAAAGGTCAATAGTTGTAACTTACTTGTTAGGAACAAGGCACTACACGCTACGAGATGGAGTTTTATTTCAATAAAATACAAAATGTTGTTAACTTAAAATAAGCGCATGATTTATTGAGTTTTGCTAAAAAAAAAACAGCAGCTATTGAAAGGTCAATGGAGTATACTTCTACCTTTTAGAACCATTAAGGGCCTAACTACGATATTCGTAGCCAACAGTGACATTCGTTCATGAGATATGATCACCCAAGGTTATCACCATTGGTGCCATCATACGCCATTTCTGGTTTGTATCCTCACCAAGAGTGTCGATCTCTGCCTGGAATTTGCGTGTGTTAAGGTTGTTCTTCCGCACGCAAGAACATCACTGGCTGGACAAAATATGAAAGGCATCGGGAAGAACATACGATATTCATGCACTCAATTAATTGTTAAGCTTATGGCAACTGACATGACCACAGAGTTAATTCTCCGATCCGATGTAATCTGCCATAGAAGATTGAGCATCTGTTTCTATATTTCTTCGGTGTTCATCGGTCATACACAGACTGGAAGTAGCGTTGAACAGGAACCGGGATAGTTTTTCAAGCCACTGAAGGGAGAGAAAAGACTACAATTTCATCTAGTTTTAAGTGCGTTTATACCGTAAGAAAATGAAAATAAATGTGCAAATGTGATCTGCATATTACCTGGGTTCACATCTGCAGACATCATGACGTGTAAATGTCTGGCCTAACGCCGTCTAGCGTAAACTCCAGCGAATACTTCGAAAATCAATCACATTAATTACATTTAAATTGCCATTCTGCTACCTGATAATTTTCTAACAGCAGAATCAAAACAAAATAAACAAAGAACAGATGTTCTGTCAGATGTCCAAAATTGTCAGATGTCCAAAAATGTCAAAATCATGTGAACTATGGTGCATCTGTATGTGGTTGACAGCGATGCAGCCCCCGATTGAACAAACAGCAAATTAGTTTTATTTCAAATTTAACCTGTCCAGATTTTGTCGCGTACTTATGGAAAGTTTGTTTCGTGGATTTTTTCCGCAGTTTTTGTTTCAGCTTCTTTTGAATGCTATCTTTTTTTTATTGCACTTATTATATTCAAATTAAAAAATATTATATCCACCATGGCGTAGCGCAAAATTCTTCAAAATACGTCCAGCCAAAAGCATTTACCCCGCTGCCCCAGCCAGTTTCACTGCAAGAGTGCAAAACTATGAATCAATATTAATTCACAACCAGGGAGAGTTAAATGCATGGTCAGCAAGCTAAATACCTGCAACTGACCTAATTTTCTCAGCAATTTCTTCCAATACAAATGCATCATCGGCATGGCGGCAAAAGCAGCATCCCTTTTGAACGGTGTTTATTATTAGCGCCGTAAGCTTAGCACCGAACAAGTGATGCACTTCACCCTTATCAGTTCCATGAGCAAGCCGATTAAGATTCGCAGTATTCTATGCAACAAAGCTTCGCACATCGTCGAGAATCGCTCGGTTCTTTTCTTTCAATTTAATATCATTTCAAACCAAATTTATTTCGCCTTGGAATTCAAATAAAATTTTAATTTGCGCATGAGGACCCATACTCCAGAATGAATCACACGCAAATCCTTCACCACAAGTGAAAAATAATTATTATTCCATTGAGTTGTCGGGTGTCGTCGCGCAGATTGTTGATAGTGTCAGATGTGCTCATCAGAATTATCAACCATTCGGAAACAGAACTAATCATCGCCGACGGCCATAATAAGCTAGCCGTGAGCAGTCCATAACAAACTTTTAATCAGTATTGCGCGAATTTGCATCCCAGCTGGATCCATTTCTAGAAGAAGGAAAGTCTTGAAGAACCACCATTATGGTCACGGTACGGAACGACATCGAGATGATCGCGGCTGCTCCCGACGGAACCAAAATCAAGGATGTGAACATCAAGCAGGAAGCGCGGCCCATCCGACGGCGATCCTACCGTTGCATAACGATAGTAGGTGTGGTGGCTTTGTTGCTCGTATCGCTAGGGGTGGGAAGTGTTTTGCTTTTCGATGACGTCCTCAAAGGAACAACGCCGGAGAACAGCGCTGATGTCAGTCCAAGCTCGACAACAGAACCAGAGGAAGCATCAGTCCATCACCAGTCAGTCCCAGAGTTTGCTGATCCGTTTGACGGGAGGACCGGTCAAGCGGAGATAGCCCTCGATCCGGTTGATGATGATGTGATCGACATTGACGAAACGCAATCGACCACTACGACTGCGGCAACGCCGGCAGAGGTGGATTCGATCGACGAGGGAAGAAGTGGCGATGGTCACGATGATGACGACAGTGAAGAACTGTACAGTGCTGGAAGTGGCTCTGGAGATGACGACATGTGGTGAAAATTTAAGACGGACAATCGTGAGTGTAATGAGTTTATTGCCCGCATTGAGGAAGTCACGTGCAGCTAGGGCTGGCTGAAAATGCTGTGTGATAATGATTTATTGCAGAGGAATAGTCTATCGCTATGTACTACGTTCTATGTTTGTAGGATTAATGTTGTATTTATTTTATGCGCTGTAAAGTTTGATTAGGGCCGAGAAGCGAGTCTCATGTTCTTGATAGTAGGAAAATTTCACGCAAATAAATTGTTGAAATAAAGTGTTTGATTGTTCTGTTTTGAAGGGAGCAAGGGGAACTCCAATTAATTTTCAACATTATGAGTGATCGAGTAAATCGGAGGTAAGCTCAAGGTTCCAATCAATTGCATGCCAAAGAATGAGATGTCTTAACTTTGTCCCTATCAGTTTTAGGTTCTCACTAGACACGCAAACTAAATCAGAATTCATTGGTCATTTGAAAACAGCACAACCTGTTTGACGCGCCAAACTATACGATGGGTTTTCGAATAAAGGAGAACTTTCCTATGATGTCACCAACTGTCCGTCATCTTCCTTTGATGCAATTTCTATTGAATTGTAAACAAATGTAAACAAGAGGCGAGCTGCATAGCTTATCATCCCTGACTTTAGTGCAGTAGAATTGCTTGCAATCTTTCAATCAGTAGATGTGACGTTACAATCTAATTACAGTCAGCTCGCCATAGTCCGATGTGAGTGACTTACCAACTTGGACTGTGTCCTATTTGACCTATTTGATTTAAAAGTAACAGATGGATAGGGAAACGGGATGTAATTTTAGCCTAGCTCCTTCATACGGCCTGTGTTTCAAATATGTCATAAATCCAGCAATAATCGGTCAATTCGTGTTGGATGTGATCGATCCAAAAGACTTTCTGGTCTTGTTTATTAAAACTATCAAAACTCAGACAGTGTTGCGCGCAGCGCATACCTGTCGACTTGTATACACGCTAAGATGTAAATGATCGTTTTCGTGTTACAATATACTTAGCTCTTCCTCCTTTAAGAAGAACATTCGAAGAACAAAAATTCAAAAGCGTCTTAAAAATACTCAAATTCATTTTTCTTTAAATGACCCTCCGCTCTTCTCCACACCAAAAGACTCTTTATTGACCCCCCTGGTTGTGGACACTCAGAACTCTGCTTTGGATAAAATTTGAATAAAACTAGAATAAAATAGCTGAGCATGTTTTGATTTGAAAACTAGAAATGAGAGACTAACACTAACAAAATGACTTTGTGCTTCTAGTGGAAAAAATATCCTTTTAAAGAAGCACAGTTGTAAAAACAATAGAATTAAAAATAAAAATAAAGTTTCATTTAATGAACCAACGAAAAAATTACTTAAATCTACGACTGCGTACGACAAATAAATATAATTGTATATTTAGAACAAAAAGAGAGAAATTAATATTATTAGTGTGGGTATTTGGCTTAGTTAATAACGTTTAATTTTTGGCTTGAATAATATACGATTGTTTATCATCTGTATAGCGCTTGGCAGAATGTTATATTTGGCTGTAGATCTGTGCGCCACCGCGCCGCGCCTCCGTTACTGACGATTTTATTGCGCCGCCGCCGCCACTTTCGACCGGCGCGCCGCTGCACTTTTCCAAAAACAAATTGTCTCACCTGGGTGCCCGGGTGGTCCCCCCCCTTCCCGTGTTATTTAATAAAAAATAAAATAAATTTGCACAAAAAATGAAGATATCATAAGCGGCTACAGTAAGTCAATACGAGAACATAATATGAGTATGTACAAAATATATCTGACATCCACTGGATTGTTACTGAAAAAAAAAAAAAATTAGACATGTATTAATATCCCACTAGTCCTGGAAAAGCTGAAAACAGAATAGATCATTCCAAATATCTAAGATAAAATTAAAAGATCTTATTTTATAAGACATGTCGTTAAAATTCTTCTTTATACCATTCTAGTTACATTTCAAAGATAGCATTTAGAGTGATTGAAGAGCCCGTTATGATGATTCCTGAAATAAATGGCTTATCTTACTATAATAACACTAAACACAATATTTAAATATAATCCTACACTGCTTATAAGCACATGCCAGTCTTTTATGAATATAGTAGTTGAAGTTCTGAAGTACAAATGAAATTAAATGTTATGCTGAAATCCTGAAAACAAAATCGAGCCTAGATACTTGTCATGTTGTTCCAGGCTCTTAAATGGTTTTGAAATGCAAAGATGATTCCAAAGCGTGCTGAAATTATTAATTGAATAAGAATGGAACATAATATGATATGATACCTGTAATTCTGGATATACAACTTGATTCACAGGTACACGATCTTTAGTCGCACCCCCTCACTTCGCTATTGTCAAATTGACAACATTGCCCAGACTACGCCAACCAGCATCTCCATGTTTCAGTTGGCAGTCTTTTGTGATCATATGACTCGTGGAGGTGTGAGGTAGGAACTTGTGAGGTCGGTCGCACCCTACTTCGAAGTTGTCAACTCACCATTTGAAGCCCATGAGACTACCATCAATTGAGAAATAAACTAAAATTGTAGTGAATACTGGCGAATAAAACACAACTATCTATCTATGCTTAAGTAATGTATTAAATACGGTATGGCAAAGTTTACCTTCAAACTTTCATATTTTCTTCATGTTTAACGAATCGGTATATTTGCTGTATGGTATTTCACAATTTTGTCAAAAATAATTGGAAACGTAATGTGCCGTCCAGACTACGAGATATATCACTTGATATCAATGTTCGTACATCTAGTTTTCACTGGAAACAATGCATCTGACGTCTCATATCAAGATAGGTTATATCAAGTAATATAGCTCGTAGTCTGAACGGGGTCTAGAACAAATAGAGTTTACTTCCACAACTTGATAGCATTTCGCCAGGCGTGAGAAAGTTCAAAAACATCTATAACGATCAGTGAAAATTAACAGTGATTGAACATACCAGATTTTTGCATTGAATAGTCAAGACTGTATAAATAAGGAGTGTTTATTAAATTGAATATACATCGACACTAGTATCACCAAACGACCTTACTGGCAAACCATTTGCCGAATCAAACCATCGTCGGAAAAACATTGTTTTTATTTGTACGTGACAAATCTCGAATCAAATCAGTTGGCTAACCACTGAATTAACCGGTAAATCAGTGCACAGTGGAAAGTTATACATAATTGTAGTAATGTTGTTAAAATATTGATAATTCAGTTTATTTCACTGCTCTTAATTTGAATTTGGATCTTAAATATATGAAGTTGAAAGCAATTTGGATTTTTAAAATATATATTTTCTTAGGTTTTGATACTTTTAGATTTTTTGATACTATTTTTACTTTTTGATACTTTAAGATTCTTAAATTTTTCAATCTCAAAATTTTTATGTTTATTTTTATTTTCAGATTTTAAGATAGAGGATATGCGACTATTTTTCTATTATTGTCAGGGGGGTTTTCTAATATTGTTTAAGCTCAAATGTTGCAAAAGAATCACAGAGTGTTAATGGAAGATTGGTGTGATGGTGTAGAATTTTCTATTTTTAGATTTGTAAATTTTAAACTTTAGATATTTAAGATTTTTAGATTTTTAGATTTTAGATTTTTAGATTTTTAGATTTTTAGATTTTTAGATTTTTAGATTTTTAGATTTTTAGATTTTTAGATTTTTAGATTTTTAGATTTTTAGATTTTTAGATTTTTAGATTTTTAGATTTTTAGATTTTTAGATTTTTAGATTTTTAGATTTTTAGATTTTTAGATTTTTAGATTTTTAGATTTTTAGATTTTTAGATTTTTAGATTTTTAGATTTTTAGATTTTTAGATTTTTAGATTTTTAGATTTTTAGATTTTTAGATTTTTAGATTTTTAGATTTTTAGATTTTTAGATTTTTAGATTTTTAGATTTTTAGATTTTTAGATTTTTAGATTTTTAGATTTTTAGATTTTTAGATTTTTAGATTTTTAGATTTTTAGATTTTTAGATTTTTAGATTTTTAGATTTTTAGATTTTTAGATTTTTAGATTTTTAGATTTTTAGATTTTTAGATTTTTAGATTTTTAGATTTTTAGATTTTTAGATTTTTAGATTTTTAGATTTTTAGATTTTTAGATTTTTAGATTTTTAGATTTTTAGATTTTTAGATTTTTAGATTTTTAGATTTTTAGATTTTTAGATTTTTAGATTTTTAGATTTTTAGATTTTTAGATTTTTAGATTTTTAGATTTTTAGATTTTTAGATTTTTAGATTTTTAGATTTTTAGATTTTTAGATTTTTAGATTTTTAGATTTTTAGATTTTTAGATTTTTAGATTTTTAGATTTTTAGATTTTTAGATTTTTAGATTTTTAGATTTTTAGATTTTTAGATTTTTAGATTTTTAGATTTTTAGATTTTTAGATTTTTAGATTTTTAGATTTTAAGATTTTTAGATTTTTAGATTTTTAGATTTTTAGATTTTTAGATTTTTAGATTTTTAGATATATTGATTCTTGTTGGCGCTGGGTGAATATTTTGATGAACGATTGGTTCCAGACAGTGGGGGTTATTCCTAGAGTCAAAGTGACGTTTGTCACTTGATGAAGTGAGAAAAGTCACCTGCAGTGACGTGACTCTCCATTTGATTTGCCGAGTCACGTCACTGCAGGTGACTTTGCTCTCTTCACCAAGAGACAAACCTCACTTCGACTCTCGGAATAACCATCGGTATTGAATTCCACGGCTGCTTCGTGCTGTTTTATGGTAGACGATGTGGAGGATTTCCGTCTTTCTGAATCAGTCAAAAATGGAAATTTATTTCCACGTAAATTTCATTTTTAGGAGGAAGCTCTCATACGCGTAACTATGAATGTTTGACTAGATGAGAGTACGGCACAAGAAGAAAATGTTAGCCTCCTAGCACAAGTTCAGATCGACGGTGATGAAATCGAGGTAGTCGAATTCGTGTATCTGGGCTCATTGGTGACTGCCGATAACGACACCAGCAGAGAAATACAAAAGCGCATTATGGCTGGCAATCGTGCCTACTTTGGACTCCGAAGGACGCTAAGATCGAACAAAGTTCGCCGAACCACAAAGTTGACCATCTACAAGACATTAATTAGACCGGTAGTTCTCTACGGCCGCGAAACATGGACATTGCTAGTGGAGGACCAACGCGCCCTTGGAGTCTTTGAACGGAAGGTGCTGCGTACGATCTACGGTGGAGTGCAGATGGAAGACGGAACGTGGAGGAGGCGAATGAACCACGAATTGCACCAGTTGCTGGGAGAACCTCCCATCGTACACATCGCAAAAATCGGTCGACTACGATGGGCTGGGCATGTCGTAAGAATGTCGGACGACAGCCCTGTGAAAATGGTTCTCGAAATCGAACCGACAGGTACAAGAAGAGGAGGCGTGCAACGAGCAAGGTGGATTGATCAAGTAGAAGGCGACCTGCGGACCCTCCCCAGACAGCGAGGCTGGCGAGGTACAGCCATGGACCGATTACAATGGAAACAACTTCTGTGTACAGCAGAGGCCACACCGGCCTTAGTCTGATTGGTAAGGTAAGGTATGCTGTTAATGTACATATATAATAATATCAAATTAAAAATTCACAATATGTAATCCAAATAAAAATGTCTGTATCGTATGGAAAATCATGCAAAACACCAAAGAAAGTTTTATGAAAATTTAAAAAAGTTGAAAAAACGTTCTATAAAAGCCACCACAGCTTTTTTTAATATGCTTAATGAGGTTGAAGACATCATGACTACTAATTAACAAGGAGAGAGAATATTATTATTAAATAGGTGACGAACTAGCCCAGGAGGCTAAAAGTCACCCTAATAAAGAAATTTAAAAAAAAATATTCTTAAAAAAACTCGCTTCGCTCAACAAAGGTCACTTCGACTCTCGGAATTACCCTCAAGTTCTGTGCAGCACTTAGAAAGCAGTTATTCAATTATCAGCTGAACTCCATTGCTGCAAACTTGCTTTTTAAGCATATCCAATTGACAATGTCCAAAAGCACTTGGCAACAGCTTAACAACTTCTCCAAAATTGTGTGAATATTGCCTGAACAAAAGCTGTGATTGAAAATAGTTCAGAGATTATTCAACACGATGCTTAATTAAATCGCCATAATGATGTTTACTTAATGAGTGATTGATGGTTGGGCAATCAAACGTTGGAAAGGCAGTTGGTTCTTTCTTTAAGACAATGGGCCAGTAGGAACGAAGTTACTCCACACTGGGTGCCCGGCCATTGTGGTATTGAAGAAAATGGAAAAGCTGACAGCCTTGCAAGAGAAGGTTCAGCATCAAATTTTATTGGTCCAGAACCATTTTGTGGAGTCCCAGAGCGTGCTTTGAAGACTGAAACGAAAAATTGGGAAATATCCATGGTAGAATCAAACTGGAACGCTACGGATACATGCATACAAGCCAAGAGATGTATAAGACCAAGTGCTGTAAAAGCCCGGATCTTACTAAATCTTAGTAAAAAAAAGACCTTCGGGTAATTACTGGTCTGTTGACTGCTCACTGCCGGAGTAGGTATCACCTAAATAAAATTGGAAGAATTCATTCTACAGAATGTCTTTTTTGCCAATTTGAAACCACAGAACGGAAGGGCAACTTAGAACGATTCAATGACACGAAAAGTGAAAAATTTTGTGGCGTAAAAAGTACCTCGATTTTATTTGTTTCCACTCATTCTATTTTTATAGTGTTGAAGAAACGTCAAATCAACTTGTATAAGTGGTATATTTGCTGCCATATGATCATCACAGTATGCTCTGGTTACTTGAAGAAAAAACAACAACACTTCATTTTGTGATTTTTCCATTTTATTCTGTGATAATCTCATTTAAAAAATACTATTACTAAATCCCCTAGAAGTACGAATTCTGTAATGAATTATTCTTAATACATTTATAATTCACGTACTTCTTAGCCATTGCAAAAAAAAAAAACATTGTTGGATGCTAATGTGCTGAATCAATTCAAAATAGCACAAGTTTTTCCCCCGCATTATTCTTTGTTTTTTCAAGCTTCAGTCTCGAAAAAAATACTTCGAGAAATGTCATAGCAACCACAACCGAGGGCTCTAAATCACACACAGAAGGTATAACAAAAACGCAGATGACGTCACTACAATAACCAGTTGGGAAAACAATTCGTGTGAAATATAGAGAACGGCGAATTAATGTCCACAGATCTCTATCTCTTGCTGTACAGAACCACAATTCGCAAAGTAGCAAAAGCTGCTTGTGTTTTTATGTATCTTCATTTTAATTTTTTATATTTTGCTTTACTTTGTTCTTGCTTGAATGTTTATCTGCGCATTTAAATCAATTTTTCAACCTTATTTTTTCCTCGACAGAATTTCCTAAAACGTTATATGAAACATTTGTAGATCATTTAAGCTACGACCATGTCAAAATATCAAATCTACACAAGTTCAATACACCAGTTGCTGAACAAGAAAGTAGGAGTCAAATTATCATTCATGAATTTCAAATCCATTTTAAACAAAACCATTATCTTTGCCAAACAGTTGGTTTTAATATCCGAGAACATACCTAATTTTGAAGGCCTGCCCATAAAAGATACGTTGCGTTTGCGTGTGCGTGTATTTGACAGTTTTTCCATAAGTTTTCTGTGAAACTTACGTTTTCAATCTACGGAGATAACTTAGTACTCAGACACCACTGTTACTAGGAACTGGGAAGGCCTGCAAATAGTAGACGAAACACGCACATACTTCAAAGAATAAGCAATTATAACGTAATTAAAAAGCAATAACTTAACTCACTTAAAAGATTTTTCTAAGGATATTCCGTTGAATGATTCGAACAAATTAAAAGAGGTACATATTGCAGTTTTCCGATAGTTCTAAGTAATCCATGCCTCGGGGGCTAAGGGACTACGCAACTGATTGTTTTTTTTAATTTATGTAGGCTTCTGCGTCGTCTCATCGTCATGGGGTTACTGAATTCTTTAAGTTCTGAGATTTTTCGCAAAGGTACTTCATGTTCCAGATACCCACTTTGCAAAAAAAAATTCACGGTTTTATTTACCGATAATAGGTTAAGACAAACTATAAGACATGCCAATGCCGATATTTCTTCTAATGTCTTCAAGTTTTTGCACAAAAAATGAAGAGAATAAAAGAGGGTTTGAATTACTAAAAATTTAGTGTTATCAATTTTTTTAAAAATAGGTGTTTTTTGCTTTTAAAATTAAACATTTCCATTTGTTGTCAAACAGTTTTCTATGACACGTAATTTTTCCGAGCTACAATTTTTAAATTAAGGTTAATGCTGAAATGCTTAGGTCGGTTTCCAAAATTGGGTTGTTAAATCGATTCATCACAAGCAATTTTTCAATTTAAATAAAATAAGTTTTTTTAATTGACACTACAAATATTTAGTGACAGTTAACTTTCATACAAAGTCCCATAGAGGGGTGTATGAATACTGTTTTTTTTTTAAATGCAATCGCACAAATATTTCCTGTGTATTAAAATTCATAACATTTTGGATATACTTAAGCTTCTTAGTCAAATGCATATAGAGAATTTCGTTCAAATAAAAAAGTCGATTAAATTGTTACGCATTACAAACCGTAAGTTGTTATTTTAAAAGAAGTACTATAATCTGAATATAGACTTCTCCAAATGCTTATTTACACAATAGAAAAGTCTGAGAAGTTTATTTGAGGTAAAATCATTAAAAATATTTATTTATTTATATTTATTTAATCGTTCCAAGAGGAACAAACCTTCATGTAAGTACCTTGCTTCTTTATACAAGCAGGTCTAAAAATGTTGTCTAAGCTGGGAACAGATTAAATTATTTTCCGTGTAAAATGTGTGACTTCAACCGCAAGATGTCGCGACTAAGAGCACTAAAAATTCATCATTATTTGTCGTTCAAGATATACTTCCGTTCTGAGGAGTGTATAAATAAGGGTAGAATAATTCTTAATGAGGAAGATAGTGGGCATGCCTATCATAGTACGTGGGCGCTGATCTGGCCAATTTATTTTTTTATTGTGTGGCTTCATGATGAGAAATAAAGCTTAAGTTTCATAAAATTGTTGCTTGTGTTTTTCCTAAAATCAAAACCATAATGGGAAAATTACCCATTAAGGGACAAAACCGATACACATTATTGAGAATGGGAATGAGATAATGGGATTTCTACCACAAAAATTCATTAGATGGGAAAAAAACCCATCGAAAGAAACAAAATGGGAAATTGAGTACACATAAGGACTCCTTTTGGGATGGGAAATACCATTAATGGGGATAGGGGACGGGGAACTTGATGATAGGAAAAGGAGGTTGTAAGTTTTTGTGGGGTGATTTGTGCTGAGAGTAGAGTGATAGTGATTGGGGGGAAGGGGAGGATGGGAGGAAACTGGAACTTTGCAGCTTCAATTAGAGGCACATTTTTGGAGCGAATTGAAAGCGGATTATGAAACCAGCAACCTCCATATAATTTGAAAAAGCAAACCTCTGCAGCCTGCCGCTGGCTCAACTAACCATAGAGAGGATCCGAGTGATTGAAGAGGACATGCGGATCATGGCTGAGAGAAGTGATGTGCCTCCTGAATCCTGGATTTTCATTTCCCAATGCCAGATTTCTCATCTAGGAAACGATTTCAAACATGTACGGACACATCGCGATCGAGTGTAATAAATCACCCTCCTGTTGCAGCGCAGTTCGTAAACCTCAGCAATGCCGATAGAGGAATATCTTTGGAGACTACTAGTAGTACCTCATACAACGACTCAGATATCATCTCTTGTGATCTATCGAGTGGTCCAGAGAATGATATGCCAAATGATTCGAGCGGAAAAGAGACCAGGCAAGAAGAAAGGATTGAAGAATATCATGATGGTATGTAGAAAACACACATTACATTAAACGGTTACAATTAACTTAAATTAATATTATTACAGATGATTCGAATGCTGTGGGTGATTCAATACGACGAAGTCCACTCTGACCTGTTCTGTGTTCAAGGTTCAGAAAGCTTGGGAAAACCTTCTGTGGAAGTCATCAAGGAGCCTATACAATAAAACCAAATTTCTAAGATCTGCAGTTTCCAAATTAATGTCCCAATTTCATTTGAATAGATATCAAGCCAGTTAAATGGTGTTAGAGGGTGGAGTTGCGTCTCGTTCATTGTTTTCGCAGGCGTACGTGGACTGCTGAGAAAGCGGAAATGAATTTTAAATATACAACAGTTTATAAGTATTCTCGCACTTACTTCCAGCGATTAGCATGTTGAACTCCATTCTTTATCCATCCATCACTGAGAGTTTTAATCTTAACACAAGAGCATCAATAACGCTGTTTCCGCAACAAAAACATTGACCGAGACTCAAATCGCCAGCAAGAGTTTTGCAAAGCATAACAAATCATTCACCTAGTTACCATGCGTCAAAAAAACATAACGATTGAACTGTCAAATTACCGTGGCACACATGGGCACCTATTGGCGCCATGTTCGGAACATCAGCACTCATCGTAACGCTTAGAGGTACACTAAAAAAATGGGCACAAGAGATATTGTGCTGAGCGACTCACCCCTTGGACAGGATATTTGACTTGCACCAAAGCAAATATGGGTCATTCAACAATAATCCTAATGAATGGATGCAGTTGTGTTTTGGCTCTACAGAAGAAGAAGAAAAAACGATGGAAAATTCTCGGGATCTTGCGGTTGCCATGGGGATGTCAGTGAAAGGCGGACAGGAAATCCAGTCTCGAGTCAAAGTGGACGTGAATGGGCTCGAACATCCGGGAAACAAGAGTTGAAAATCGAAGAGCATCAAGCGGGAAAAGCCTGCTGCCGCACCAAAGTGATCGCTAACCAGATTCGAAAAAGAATTCCTGCTGGCGGTGAGGGAATACGAACCATTAATAGACTTTTCCTTGTGAAGTTATGTCTATGCCAGAGATCGAAATTCTCACTCAGCTGGGTGAAAACCATGTTCTCTCTCAAGCAGGTTGTCGATGAGTAGCGAACCGTTCAAATTTTCATCTCTCCTTTTTCGCCGATAATTCATTATCCTCTCTCTTGCATACTTATGCGAAAATATCTCTCTCCAAAATTCAACGAAAATATTTTCTCATGTCACACTTTTCACTGAAAACATGCTACCTAGATCGTATACGAGGAGCAAAAACCGAAAATAAAGCGAAGCCAGGTGTTTGTGTGTGTAAAGGTGATAGGAGGGGGTGTGGGGGTGATGTTGGGTGGTGAGTATTCGATTGAGCGGGTGGTACTAGTAGAGGAAACTCCCGAATCACGCGGTGGGTGGAGAAATCCATTACTGCAATTTGTTGACTGTTTTCCGACTAATTGAGCAGATTTTCTGTAGGGGACCAATTTATGGTTAACCTCACATACAAAAAAAGCAGCTAAATTGGATGGACAGCTGAAAAATTATGACGTGTGGAAGGCACCACTCACCGCACTATTCGGGGGATAGCTATAATCACAAATAATAAACAGTTTTCTTTGTTTAGTTGTTGTCAAACAACGTTAACGGGTATAATTTGTGTAATATGTTTTCTCTACCTATACAGATATTTGTGACCAGTGGTGTCTAATTGATGCTTACGTGGAAGCTTTCGAGCCACTTTGCGATTGCACCATTGCAATTCAAAGCCTAAATTGCACCCTCAGCGACTTTTTTGACACTGGATTACAGCGTTTGGACGAGTGGCATCCATTCAGTCCAATATGTTTCAAACCGGTATAATGGATGCCATGCAACGACGGGAATGGTCCCTTTTGAACAATTATGCGATGCAAGCTGCCTTATATATCGACCCCAGGTTCTCCTTCCGAGATTGTTTTCGTCACAGCAGAAGGAAAACATTATAGTAAGGAATGCTTTGAGTGGGGTTTACATTTTATAATAAAAATTATTTTTTCAGGAATTTCTTCTCCATGTTCATCAAAAACTTAAAAATCTGTCCATCCAACCTATTGAGGAACCGGTGGCTGGACCATCAACCTCTCCAAATCAAAACACAGCGATCACGTCTACTACTCGGTTCAGCTTGAACGAGTTCCTTTCTCAGAGGATTGGAAGAGGAACTCAAGTGGCTGCAAATGTTTCATCATTAGAGCAAAGAATAAGGAATATCCAAAACCAACCTCGCAAGGACGCTGACCAAAACGGATTCGATATTATTGATTTCTGGGCCAAACAGCGCTATGATGACCCAGAACTTTGGAAATTGATAAATGTAATACTAGTCTAGTTTTCACTAAGATCAGAAGTCGCATCAGTGGAACTAACCTGGAAAATTTTGTGAAGATAAGATCAAACAAAGATCTTGTTCAAACAGCCCTAGCAAAGTCATTGGATCAAGACAAGGTTGAATCGCTTTTAAGAAAAGAAAAACTGAGATATATAAAAATATATTCACACTACTTAATTTTCTATAAAATTTCCTTAAAAATAAGATGATTTACATTAATTAACATTGAATAAGGTATTTTTTAATTCGTACTTTTCATCGTTTTTTGCATCTCAAAGGGGACATGGGGCTATCCACAAATTATAAGGGTTTGTGAGTGGTTTTAAGTAAAAATAGGAATCTAACAATTGAATCTCATATAAGAAAATCCCCTTGTAAGAAATGTTGAAACCCACCCCCTTCCTCCTTAATCCATTTCATAAGTTATGGATGACCCCTTTACCGCTCATAACTGCCACTTGCCCCTGACCCCCACTTTGACCATCATTGATCCCCTTGACCACCATTGACTCTCCTTTGACCCCCTGACCTCTCTTGACTACCCCGGACCAACCTTTGCCCCCCTGACATTCCGTTTACTGTCTCTTGTCTGCCCATGACCTCCTTTGACTGCCCCTTGACCGTCCGCTCCTCCACTGACCACCCTTGACCCTCTGATCTCCCTTGACCACCCATGAATACCACTTGCCTCCTGACCACCCTTTAACCATCATTGACCCCCTTGACCACCCCTGACTCCCCATCTGACCACCATGGACCTCCCCTTGACTGTCCCTTAACCACTCATGACCTCCTTTGACTGCCCCTTGATTCCCCCCTCCCCCACCGACTATCCTTGATCCTCCTTAACCGCCCTTATTACCCCTCAACACCACTGAAACCCCATTATTTCCAGCACTTTTTACCGGTCACTGAACATCCGGATAAGTATCTCAATGAATGGCCTCTAAGTATAGACTGTTCCAGAAAGTATAAGCGCACTTTCAAAATAACAAAAAAGTCATGTATTTTTTAGTTTTAATAATTTTATTTGGCAAATCATATTTGTGTTTGTGTTTTGTATGATATTTTACTCTCGTTTAATCAAAATATTTAATCATAGCCAATACATAGCTTTTCCTCGAACATGACCTGTTAGCTTCTGCACAGTGGTACTTTCCACTATTTTGACCACTTTTGGCCAATCTTTTTTAAATTTTTGGATGTCGTCCGCTGGTTTTATGAATTTTCGAAGCTTTGCTTTGGTTAAAGCCCAAAAAGTCTCGATTGGCCGTGCCTCCGGGCAGTACGGCGGATTCATGTCTTTCGGCACGAAACATACATTTTGACTTTGGTACCATTCTAAAGTGTCCTTTGCGTAATGACATGACGCCAAATCAGGCCAAAACACTACTTGACCTTCGTGCTGCCTGATCATCGGCAATAATCGCTTCTGGAGACATTCCTTAACGTATTTCTGAGTGTTCGTCGTCTCCGTTGTGATGTACGGACTAGATGTTTTACCACACTCGCATATTGCCTGCCAAACCATAACCTTCTTACCGAATTTTTCGGTAAAAATTGCCTTCTCCGTTTCGGGGATGTCTTTGTCTTCGCTTACAGTATAGACTTGTGGTCCGGGAAGCGTCCATTATTATACACCCAGAATTTCTACACAATAACGAATCGTAGAGTTTGCGGGCCCGTGGTTTCACGGACGCGGCCTGTTTTGGGTTCCTTTTGGGTTTTTTCTGCTTCTGGTATGTTTTTAGCCCAAGTCTTTCTTTGGCACGCATGACGTTACTCGACGAGGTCCCTAGTTTTTTCGCAACATCCCGAACAGAAGTCGCTGGTTTTCACTTGTAGGCATCCCTGATCTTTATCGATATCCGGACTAACAGGACCGGATTTCCTACCACTCTTCGGCGCATCTTCAAACGTACACTGTTCTCTATATTTTCGAATTACAGATCGTACCGCTCCGACGCTTACACCCCCTTCCTTGGCCAATTTTCTCAAGGAGAGTCCGCTCACAGTGCCCCATTTGTGCACAATACTTTTTCGTTGTTCCGAAGTAAGACCGCGCATTTTGATAGGTAACACAAAACTGAGCACTTTTTTGATGCTATGTCATTCAGAAATGTGCAAAACATGTTGAAATATTTCATTATATTCAAAGTGACCGATAAAATAAGGTGTGCTTATACTTTCTGGAACAGTCGTTAGTAACTATTGCGCTAAAAAGAGATCAGTGGTAAATCCTGAAATGTCATTTCAATTATTTATACGCAAATACTTGTTCATTTTTTTTTTTCATGACGAACTGCCCAATGGATAGAAGTCACGTTAATAAATTACAGAAAAGTGGTAATTCGAAGCCTTTAGAGAAGCAGCAAATTTTATTGCAAGTTTTCCGTTTTATATAGGAATACTTGACGAAAAATATTCAGTATTTTTACCTGACATTGCACCGCTTCATATCGCAAGATTAACGCTGAATGATTTCTTTTTTTCACCAGTAGTAAGTTAAAAACCTCCATGTTTCTTAACTCCAGTCATTTGATGTGTGAGGCTAAAGTGGTGCTCTTACCCTATGAATACAATGAAATTTTAATCGTCCTTTTGATAATTCAATTTTTTTGGGCTTATTATCTGTGATTTGAATTGAAATAGTATTTCCTGATCTATGGTAATACTTGCGAACTTTTGTGGTTGACATCAATAGCTTTTCACAATAATATCGCTATGAAGCAAATTATCAGTTTTTGAAGAAGTTTATATCGGTAGATGAAATCAGTTCGTTTTTTGTTTTGCATAACTGGTTGAATGGTTTTTAAATAAATTATCTAATAGATAAATCGTCTAGCTCAAACCTTTGTATGGGTAAGTGGCGGCACCATCATCATCATCATCATCATTATGAACCAGAAGTATCTTCTATTTAGTTTGCTTCAAATATAAAAATTGTTGATTGCTCACAACATGAAGAAAAATTGGCTTTTTATCGAATTATAATGTCAGAATAAAACAAACATGAAGCATTTTCAGGTGTCAGAAAGTAAGTGAAAAATAATTATCGGCATCTAGGAATCACTGAAAAAGGAACGATTTATCAGCTACTCATGCTCTCCGAAAATTATAAATCGCCGTGGCTTTTCTCGCGAAAATTGCTGTGAGCATATAATAGTCTCTCGCTTCTCACATTCTCATCTGTTTCTCCAACCGGGTGAAAAAGGACTCAAGTAGTCTTCTCAAGTAGGCGAAAATTTCGGTCTCTGGTCTATGCCAATAAGCCGCAAACCACCGATGCCCTGAAAGCCAACATTTCTCAAGCCATCAACGAGATTCAGCCCGATTTGTGCGCCAGAGTCATGGAAAATTGGAACTCTTGGATGCACGCCACCAAGCGAAGCCGAGGTAGCCATTTGAACGATGTCATATTCCATGCATAGCGTTATTGATAGGCCTTTCAAACAAAAAATAAATCTCGCCAATATCTCAGCCACAGTTTGTTTTATTCAACTTTGAAGATAGGAAACGTCTAATAGAAATCCGTTTATTATTACCGTAATAATTACATTTAAAAAAAACTTCACTTCTGCTGACTTTATTCTTAGTATGTTGGAAAGCTATCAGCCATGCTTGAATGACATTGTTTGAATTAATTTATCCACAATTTTTTTAAACTTCAAGCAAGGTTCCCCTTCCGAAACGTGGTCTCCTCCGGTTGGTTCCTCGTCATAAGCGATAAGTTTCTCTTCCTTCCCTTCGTAACGATCGGTTGAGGCCGGAGTCAACGCCGTAGATTGATTCACTATATGAATATCACCGATTACGTCAATTCTGCCAATCGTTCCGGCTACTGCAATGCCAACGATAAAAGAAACTGCCAGTGCCAAGGGCAGCAGCCGTCTCGATGACCCAGCCGATATCATCTTGCAAGCTAGATGGACTCGAGTAAACTGAAAGCCTAGCGCGTAGAATGTTTTATCTACGTCTTGATTCAAATTTTATGCAAATTGGTGCACTTGTCAACGAAACGGAATTGGAACAAATTTCACTTTAAATTACCTACACGCTAAGACCAGAATACCGAAAAGTCGGTAAAAAATACCGATAACCGCACAAAAGTGCACATACTGAAATTATCGGCATATATGGATTACTTAAAATTCGGTACTGTTGGTGACAAGCGAAAAACGTTTAAAATTAACTATTTTCAATCGTTTCTTTTTACCGAAAATTCAGTATTTTTTTCTGTTTTGGGTTTTTGGAATGCTATAATACAAATGTTTAAAGCAAGGTTGAAAGATCTGTTTTAACGGATTTTTTCCCCATTAAACGAATCAGAAAAATGTGAAGATGCTTTGATTAAGTATGTTATTTCCAAGTAGTTATTTAAGTAAGAGCTACTCAAGCATTAAAGAAAAAAAAACCAGAAAAAAAGATAAGTTAAGCGAAAAGAGAACTTAAGTAGTACTCAGTTTCGTTTGATTTGAACGACAGAGTTCAACAAAATTAAAAGGTTAACTTGTAATTACATCCTCAGTGTCTCCTGGTTCTTCTTCTGTATCCTTCAACATAGCACAGAGAGCATTAACTTTGACGCGTATGCTTCAACGTGATGTTTGGAATGTTGAGATCTCAACAAACTCCACAAATTTTGCCAACCCCGGTGGCACCTTCGTTCCAAGCACGGTGAATGATTTAACCAAAATGTCAAGTGCTTGGGTTGCTTGCTGACCACAAAATATGAATTTTCCATGTAAATGTGCATAATAATCCCCCGGTTTTGGTGCAGTTTCCAGACAAATGATGTAAGGGTATTCTTCTGGTGGTAGAGCGTTGGACCAGCCTTCGACAGGCTAAAATATATAGAATAAATTAGTACGTGTGTATGAATCAACTTCAATTCGTTAGATTTTTTGGACGCTGGACGCTGGAACTTTTTGTTGCGGGAAGGGCCAATAAGTACACATTGAATACATCTGGTATTTCCATGGAGTTGATAAGATCAATCACTCCTGGACCCATTTCTGTCTTCCATCGCTATTACTCAGCCGTATGCCAAACAAATGACTTTATTTTAGAAACAGGATTAGTATCTACGTGGTACTAATTATGTTCAAAAACTCTAGCCGTTCGGTTTGTATTCACCTGACAAATAACGATGAAAGATGGGAATGGGTGCGCTGTCGAAGGCCATATATTACGGGTGTCACTTCACGGTGAGAAAACATGCAAATCAAATGGGAATCACTATACGTATTATCGACGTATTACGTGTGTCAAGAGTGAAGTGAGAACCGTAATAAAGGGTGATACGGTCAAAATTTGGTCAAGGGAAAACGCGTGTAAATCGGTGAAATCGTTTATTTAAAAATTCAAATTAAATTTCTTTTTCAAGTTCAATTAGTATAAAATTCAGGAAAAATATTCAGTTAGGCTTCCGCTTTTCCAAATCCGAATTGCCGGGCCTTACGCTTGACCCCTGCCATCAGATTTTGTACAGCCACCTTGTCCACCTTCTTCGCCGCAGAAAGCCAGTTTGCCTTGAACTGCTGCTCGTCCTTAGCAGTTTTTTTGGTCTTCTTGAGGTTCCGCTTGACAATAGCCCAGTATTTCTCAATTGGGCGGAGCTCTGGCGTGTTGGGAGGGTTCTTGTCCTTGGGAACCACCTGCACGTTGTTGGCGGCGTACCACTCCATGGCCTTTTTACCGTAATGGCAAGATGCCAAATCCGGCCAAAACAGTACGGAACAACCGTGTTTCTTCAGGAAAGGCAGCAGACGTTTATTCAAACACTCTTTCACGTAAATTTCTTGGTTGACAGTCCCGGAAGCTATGAAAATGCTGCTTTTCAAGCCACAGGTACAGATGGCTTGCCAAACCAGATATTTCTTTGCGAACTTTGACAGTTTCGTGTGCTTGAAAATATCTGCTACCTTTCCCCTTCCTTTTGCCGTATAAAACTCCTGTCCCGGAAGCTGCTTGTAGTCGGCTTTGACGTAGGTTTCGTCGTCCATTACCACGCAGTCAAACTTCGTCAGCATCGTCGTGTACAGCCTCCGGGATCGCGCTTGGCCGTCGTATTTTGTTTATCATCGCGATTTGGAGTCACTACCTTCTTGTAAGTCGATAGTCCGGCTCGTTTTTTGGCTCGATGCACGGTTGTAGATGATACACCCAGCTTATTTGCGGCATCTCGGAGAGATAGGTTAGGGTTTCGCTTGAAACTACCGGCAACTCTCTTTGTCGTCTCAGCGGCTTCCGGTTTTCGATTTCCCCCCGATCCAGACTTCCTGGCTGTCGACAAACGTTCCCCAAACACTTTAATTACATTTGTAACGGTTGATTTGATTTTGCCAACTTTGCGTGCGAGTAGCTCGGATTTTCGCGATGCGCGAGCAAAATTTTGATACGCTGCTCTTCTTGCTTGGACGGCATTTTGACAACTGAAGAGTGAATTCCAAAATCAAAATAGGAGCAACATTCTACACACACACCCTTTCAAAATGGGGGGTTCTGGTTTTTTTTTATTGAAAATTTGAAAAAAATCCTTAAGGTTATTTTAACAATTTTTTGTTGTTTTCTTTCTTTTTTTTTTTTTTTATAAAATTTTTTTTTATTTGTTTTTTTTTTTTTTTATTTATTTAATTAATTATATCCTCCCGGTGGTATTAACACACCCCTCGTATTCTACTACTACTCACAGACACTTTGTACTAACGTGTTCTAAGCGATATGGATTCAGTGTACTACAGTCCGTCGTCTAGTAAAGTTCACTAAATATAAATTCTCATAAATCGTAATTCTGGACTTTTATTGAATACGAGAACATGGTGTCAGAAGTGGGATAAGGACTATTGATACGTTTTTTCGGCGTCATTTTCTCGAAATCGCGAAAAACGGGAGTGAAAACGGACTATTTTCGACACGAATCGTGTGGGCATCGGAGGCCATTTTGTTTTTGTCCGTGTGCTTGGTGAAGAGACTTTTTTAACACGGATTGCTCGGGCGCCGGAAGCCATTTTTAAATTCGTGTGAAAATTTCGGGACCCTCATCGATATGGATCCAACGCAATTTAAAACGTTCCTGGATCATCAGGCTCAGCTTTTCACGACGCTGATGAAGGACATGGCTACGACGGTTACCCATCAGCCGTCGTCATCAAAGATCCCAATTCCTCAACCTTCACCGTTAGTCGTGGAGGGAGACATGGAGGAGAATCTGGATTTTTTTGAAAGGAGCTGGAAGGCGTATTCCAGCGCAACTGGAATGGACCAGTGGCCGGCTGAGGAGAACGCCAAGAAAGTCAGTGTTCTTCTTTCGGTGATTGGAGAGGCAGCTAGAAGGAAATACTTCAATTTCGAGTTGACGGCGGAGCAGCAGGCAGATCCGACAACTGCGCTGGCTGCTATCAAGTCGAAAGTTATCACGAAGCGAAACATTTTCATTGATCGACTGGATTTTTTTTTCGGCTGGTCAATTATCGCATGAATCAATTGATGATTATGCAACGCGTCTCAAGACACTTTCCAAGATGGCAAAGCTTGGGGAACTTGAAAACGAGCTAGTTACCTACAAGGTCGTGACGGCTAATCGATGGTCACAGCTGAGGACGAAAATGTTGTCCATGGCAGACATCACACTCCCGAAGGCCGTGGATATGTGTCGAGCCGAAGAGATCGCGGCCAAACGATCGCTGGATTTGGGAGTTCCAACCTCGAAACTAGCGGATGTCAACAAAGTGAGTAGAGGCAAGGCTGCAGGATCTCTCCGGTGCAAATTCTGCGGAGACCGCCATGAATTTTCCAAAGGAACCTGCCCTGCCTTTGGAAAACGCTGCCACAAGTGTAACGGCAAGAATCACTTTGGAAAAGTATGCAAGAACGACAAGAAATCGAAGTATCGAAAATCTCGACGAGTGAAGGAGGTGAAGGACGGAAACAGTGAGTCCAACGACGAAACATCATCGGAGAACGGCGCTTCATCGGACGAATCGGAAAAGGAATACGAGATCGGGAAGATTTTTGACAACTCGGATCATGGCGGAAGTGTCTTGGCGGAACTTGAACTGAAATTCGCCAACGTTTGGAAGTCTGTGACATGCGAAGTCGACACAGGTGCCAACACAAGTCTGATCGGATTATCAAGCCTGGTGAAACTAAGCGGAATCGACAATCCACAGCTGATGCCTTCCAAGCTGCGCCTTCAAAGCTTCGGAGGTGGTCAAATCAAGGTGTTGGGGCAGGTCAAGATTCCGTGTCGTCGCAAAGGAAGAAGATATCGCTTGGTCCTTCAGGTTGTGGACGTCGACCACTGTCCGCTGCTGTCTGCAAAAGCTTCTCGAGAGCTTGGTTTCGTGAAATTCTGCAAGGCAGTTGTGTTCAGCAAGCCGAAATCTACGGATACCTCGGAACAGCTACTCAATATTTACCGGATCAAGGCGCAGGAAATTATCGACAAACATCAGGATCTATTCACCGGTTACGGAAAGTTTGCAGATACTGTTTCCTTGGAAATCGACGACAGTATTGCTCCATCAATCCAACCTCCCAGACGGGTTCCAATCGCAATGAGAGATAAGTTGAAGAAGGAACTCGAGCAGCTTGAGAAGGATGGACTAATAGTAAAGGAAGCATCACACACGGACTGGGTTAGCAATTTGGTCATCGTGAAACGTCCCGGATCGGATGGAATTCGAGTCTGCTTGGATCCGATCCCGCTCAACAAGGCACTGAAAAGACCAAACTTGCAGTTCGTGACACTTGATGAAATCCTGCCGGAACTCGGAAAGGCAAGGGTTTTTTCAACCGTCGACGCTAAAAAGGGGTTCTGGCACGTGGTGTTGGACGAAGACAGTAGCAGATTAACAACATTCTGGACGCCCTTCGGACGCTTTCGTTGGACCCGCCTGCCTTTTGGTATCGCCTCGGCGCCAGAAATTTTTCAGCTTAAGCTCCAGGAAGCTATCGAAGGTTTGGAAGGCGTGGAATGTATTGCAGACGACGTGTTGGTGTACGGAATCGGTAACACATTTGAAGAAGCTTTGATCAACCACAACATATGCCTGGAAGCGCTCCTGATAAGACTGGAAGAGAAGAATGTCAAGTTGAATTTGTCAAAACTCAAACTATGCCAAACCTCGGTGAAGTTTTACGGGCATGTACTCACCGATCACGGATTGAAGCCAGACGAAAGCAAGGTCGCTGCTATTAGAGATTTCCCCATGCCAACCAACAGAAAGGAAGTGCACCGTTTCATTGGAATGGTAAATTATTTAAGCCGTTTCATTAGAAACCTCAGCGTCAACCTAACCAATTTGCGTAGACTGATCTCAGAAGAAGTTCCTTGGCAGTGGACGAAAATAGAAGAGGTCGAGTTCAACAAAGTAAAGTCATTGTTTTCAGACGTTGGGACGCTCCGTTACTACGATCCTAACCTTTCGTTGACAATAGAATGCGACGCCAGTTGCTATGGTCTAGGCGCTGCGGTCTTTCAGCAGGACGGAGTGGTTGGTTTCGCATCGAGGACCCTAACCGCAGCGGAAAAGAATTACGCGCAGATAGAGAAAGAGTTGCTGGCGATCTTGTTCGCGTGTGTACGATTCGACCAGCTCATCGTTGGGAATCCGAAAGCAGTGGTTAAGACCGACCACAAACCACTCATCAATATCTTCCAGAAACCGCTCCTGTCGGCACCGCGCCGGCTACAACACATGCTGATGAACTTGCAGCGGTACAGATTGACGGTAGTTTACGTAACCGGCAAAGACAACGTTGTTGCCGACACTCTCTCTAGAGCCCCGGTGATCATCAGCGAACTAGAGGATGAATACACGAAGTTGAGCATCTTTAAAATACTCCAGGAAGTCGAGGATTTGAAACCAACAAGCTATCTAAGTATCTCCAATCAACGGCTGAGTGAAATAATACAGGAAACAAAGAAGGATTCATCGATGCAGCTTATTGTCGACTACATCCGTCACGGTTGGCCAACGGTTGTCGATAAAGTGCCCGATAGTGTTCGAATATATTACACCTACAGGAATGAATTGAGCACCATTGATGGATTGGTTCTGCGAAATGATCGGATTGTTGTACCATACGTATTGCGACGCAAACTGGTCAAATGCTGCCATGTTTGCCATGGTGGTGTTGAGGCAACGTTGAAGTTGGCAAGGGCTAATCTCTTCTGGCCTGGCATGAGTGCCCAAATAAAGGACGTCGTAAAGGAGTGTACTGTTTGTGCGAAGTACGCCGCTTCTCAGCCGAATCCGCCGATGATGAGCCACAGCATTCCGGTATTTCCCTTCCAAATGGTGAGTATGGATGTCTTTATTGCAGAGTATCGAAGTCGCAAGCAGAAGTTCCTTGTTACCGTCGACCACTACTCCGACTACTTCGAGGTCGACCTTCTCGAGGATTTGACTCCGGACTGCGTCATTCGGGTGTGCAAGAAAAATTTCGCTCGTCACGGTGTGCCACAGACGGTCTTGACAGACAATGGCACCAACTTCATCAACCGCAAGATGGTTCGGTTCGCGATCGATTGGGATTTCGAGCACATCACGTCGTCACCACATCATCAGCAAGCGAATGGGAAGTCCGAGGCAGCGGTGAAGATTGCCAAGCGAATGATGAAGAAATGTGAAGAAACGGGGGAAGACTTTTGGTTCGCCCTCCTGCATTGGCGCAATGTTCCGAATAAGATTGGCTCCAGTCCGGCAAGTCGTCTTTTCTCGCGATCTACACGATGCAGTGTTCCCTCTTCCGTGGCGAATCTGCTTCCAAAAGTTGTGAAGGATGTACCTGAATCGATTGAGAAACAGCGTAAACGGTTCAAATTCCACTACGATGCAAGGTCTCGTAACTTACCCGAACTCCAGGTGGGATCTCCAGTGTTTGCTCAGCTCAATCCGGAAGTAACGAAAGTATGGACGCCAGGAGTTGTATCGAACAAGCTGAGTGATCGCTCGTGCTTAGTGAATGTTGCTGGCTCTGAGTACCGGCGAAGCTTGGTTCACTTGAAGCCACGATATGAGAGCACTGAGGACAGCACCGGATCTCTGCCACGATGGGATCAACAGCTTTGCAATGGTTCCGGCCTGGCTACAGGAAATTTTTCCCATGTAATAATCCACGATTAATGATTTCAATTCCTCCATCTTTCCAGTGATCTAAAATTGAATAATGTAGAAATATTTCATTGTAATAAGGTAAATAACTTAATTCTGGATGAATTTGCGAAGTCGGTTCTGCGTTTGTAAACAAACTTTCCAATCGTCAATTTTTCACGAATTACAGCTCAGTTTTTAAAACGAATAGCACAATCCGGTGGAAAAAACAGTTCCTCTTTCGAATTTTTCTATTAGTGTCATGAATTGAACTATAGCTCTAGCTTTCGACTATTGGAATGTTTGTTTACAAACACAGAACCACCTTTACAAATTTGTCCGGGATTTACTTGATCCGCTTATAGTAAATATTTCTACTCACCCTTCTGGTTGGCTGCCACAAATCTCTGTCTCTACAGCTGGTTTCTTTATGTATTTTAAAACAAAATTCGCAAGCATTTAGCCTGATGGCGAGGCGGCACAATTGAAAAAAGTACTAAACTTCGCAATGGCGGTAGCGATGGTTCTCAGATGCAGCGCACAGTGATACAAATTTTAACCAATTTTAGGTAAAAAATTACGTAAACATTTGAAAATCCACTTTACTTGAAAAATAAGTAAAATTTAACGTAATCTGTCCTAAACCAAAATGTAATTTTCGGTAAAATTAAAACCTAATTTTCGGTAATCTTATCTTAGCGTGTACCGTAACCAACAGATGAGTAGGATGAGACAGAACGGAAACGATGGAAAACCCGGGTCACCGGTAAACCGTCGTCATGGAGTTTTGCGATTTGTTCCATTACCCGTGCTTTGTTTACAAACAAGTTGACGAGATTCCCTGTATTCTCTGGAAGTTCTGTCGCTCAAAGACGCTACCCATTGCACCACTGCCGCATACAACCAATCGGTTCTCAATCATGTGTGGAACTTAAAACCCTCAGGCACGTGTTGGTAGAGATAACAACGTAAACATTGCGAGAGAGAGTCGAACACTCGGCACCGGACATAATCCACACATATTTATTGGCAAAAATCCATAGAAAATGCCATATAATACTGATGTGTTCAACCATAAACAAAACCCTCGTAGAAACACAAATGAAGTTTATGTGACAAATGAAAAGTATGTGTGGTCACACATAGTGATTATATGTGTGGTACAAATAGATAACATTTGTTGAACACATCGCAAAAATCCATGTTTCGGTCACATAGACATTATCATTGCTTTTTTATCAGTGGGGAATCAGTTTTATAAAATTATCAAAACAAAAACAAATAGGGTAAGTGCACTAATAGTTGTGGTTCGAAGCGTTAGTGGTAGCGGAGCTACCATACACAACTATTGGTTTGCAACCGGTGCTAACGTACCGCATTTATTGGAGCATTTTCCCTACTATGGTGTTCATATGCGATTTCAAGAGCCTGTGCAAGATTCAAACGAATCTTATGACGTGACTGGGATGAAACTAGGCATTGCTTCCCGGGTGCATTTCTGATATAAATGCTCTGTCAACTAATTCAATTCCCACAGTAATCATTTCACTCACCGGCAAACAACATCACGATGAAGCTGCCGCACGACGTGGAGGGGCATACCATCCCACAGAGAAAGTGTTCGCCGTGTTTGGTGCAATTGTCCGTGTTGGTGACGGTGATGGTGTTGGCCTTCGCAGGAACAGTATTCTACTTTTCAATTCGGCAGGCAATCGATCCGGAACCTCTAGATTTGACCTACGTCCAGCTCAATAACGGCAGGCTTTTGGCGATCTCCGAAGTGCAAGGATCTCGGCTAACGATAGTGCACAACAAGGATACGAATGTGAAATTTCGAGATTATGATCAAATTGCTGATCAAGCGGATGTGTCGCTTGCGGAACATAGTCAGTAGACTCTCCTACAAGACTTCAGTTTTTGTTTAATGTTTCAACCGATGGTTTCCATGCGGGAGATCACATCAAAGGACGAAGTTGGCCTTGAAAAAAAGCTAACCTCATTGAGGCACAGAATGAGTGCCACGAAGTGATCGAAGTATACTTACTAATTAGGTAGTGTAGACAACCAGACAAGAAGTTGGTTTTGAAGTCAATCGCTTATTTCCGAGAGGCGAAAATAACACCGGAAAATTAATGTTCTAGGATTCAATTTTTTTAAATTCGATTTTGGGCCAGTACAGGAAAAAACCTATCGCAGTTAAAAGTAGGTTGGTGCAAGATTGTATTGTGTGGTCGAAAAACTCAACCGTTGTCGCCTGGGACAGAATACACGTCAGTGTCATATTCTTAGTCTAATACATGTTTCCTAGAACTGGATTAAAGTATTTGGCAGTTCGTTCAACGCTGCAGGTTATATAGGTCTGTTCCAGGAATTCCTCGAACAGTGGACGTAGAGTGAATGCGTGATGAGTCAGCCAACTTGGTTGCAGTGTACATAATGGTGTATCGTGTATTTAAAATTAGTTCGGATTAGATTGTGTGTGGCGTTGTTTTGAAATAACTGCTCAGTTGACAAATTGGTTGTAGCTTAATCCAAAAACCAGTGGATGAATCTGTATTTTCAGTGACTTAAATTTGAATTTTTTTTTTCTTTCGTGAACTGCATTTATTCTATGAAAAAAATAGAAATAAAATTAGAGTAGGTTAGCTCGATTTGGCATTAAAATGTAAGTGTATTGAGTTTTAAGATTTAACAAAATAATAAACTACCACTTAATAAATAAAATGGTGTGAAAAAGGTAGAGTTTGTCTTAACATAATGTCCCTAATCCATTGTCTCTGAATCAGTGTTTTCCAATTTCGTATTTAACTTAGGGGCTTATTACGGTTGTGACCTTCACTTGAATTTAGTTGGACAATTTAACTCAATTTTGAATCGTTTTTGACTCACTTTCGTCAAAAGTGGAGTCACTCATATACATGCTAAGATCAGTTTACCTAAATATGAGTGAACTTTACCCATAATCGCTGAAAGGTGCACATACTCATTTTATGGGTATTCTCGCTTTACCCATATTTGGGTACACATGGTTAACTAACAATATTGGTAATGTTTACCCACTTATGGGTAACCAATTTAAAGTAAATTTAAAGCATATATAATTAAATTATAATTTATTTTTTTCAATAAGACGGAAATATGGGTATATTTCTCTGGTTTCTTGATAACAAATGAAATAATAGTTTAATCTTTTATTCAATTTAATTTAATAACAATTAAAACATGTCTTCCCTAACAATCTTCAGCAGGATGATGGTGAGTATTGAAAATTTATGTAAATCATTCGTTCAATTGCGGAATTCTACAAATTATTCTTTTCCTTCTTTTCCTGTATTATCGAGATTTTCAGCTTCGGGCTGGTTCTGCTCCCTCGTGTAGTCACTCAAGCACCTCTTTGGGTGTTATTTTGTAACTTGTCCGGGTGTGAGATTTGAACTCGTGACTTTGGCGTGAGAGTTATGGATGTTAACCACTACGCCGGGGTCACCCCCTCTCACAAATAATTCTTACAAGATACAATATTAAAATGGTTCTGTTTCTTTATTTGGGTTGGAGCTGAGATGGTAAAAAAACTAAATTAATCTAGTTCAAAACAAACTTTTGATGCCAACTCTCAAACATTGGGTTTAAATTTGAACCGTAATTTAACTTTGTCGTTTAATTCAAGTCCTGTCAGCTTGAACCCATATTTTGTGATTCCTCGTACTCGCCTTCATCGTAGTGTATTCTCTTATATAATTTCAATGTCACAATTCTATAACAACCTACTAAACGTTCAATTTTCGGAACGAATCCGGATCCAAATGTTTTCTCAGTTCTTCCATCTTCTACTCCGCAACTTCCGTGATGGACCTCAAACTGTTGATTCAATCATTAGATGCTAACTGGTTCTGATAAGGAGTGTATCGAAAATAAGCTATCCACAAACTTTCTTTCAAATTATGTTGAAAACTGATATTTTATTCATACAAAAAATCATAGGCGTAGCCAGGATTTCAAATAGGGGGGGGGGGGGGCGAGTTTTTTTTTATAGAGAGAGAGAGAGAGAGAGAATTACATACTGAACAATTAATATTAACGGACACTTAACGGACAATACAACGCCCGGTGGACCAGTAGAGTAGGGTCATTTTCATGTTCCGACAGATGGAGCGGGAATGGAGCCCCATTTATGTGACATTACGCCTGAATGCGGGTGGATTATCTTCTCTACTCTCACCCAAAGTATTTGACAATACCCGTCCGTTTCTTGCAACAAGATTAAACAATTCTAGGCATGTTCTGGAATAAAAAAAAACGATTTTAAAAACTTTCGATTTTGCCCATGTTTTTAAATCAAACCAAATTGAATGCCAAACATTTAACGGGTCATGTTGGATTTTGGAAAAAATTACCAACCGAATTTGTTTGCAGTTTGTACTGAAAATGTACTTTTCATCCGCGACCCTCTCACCCAAAGCAACACAGAAGAAACACCGTTTTTTACGCACCATGCTCACACCGTTTGAATAGATTATATTTTTTTAATGGTTGTTCAAATAATAAGTGATTAGCTTTTAACAAACATACATTTTGAGTTTTGGTGGTTTATAGCTTATGGTTTGTGTCCCCTTTGCTCACCTTTAGTATAATTATTTTATCCGATATTTTCTAAACAGGAACATCAAACATAACCTTTTAAAATGACGTAAGTAACAAATGTAAGCAAGCTGTGTTTTTTGTGCTGAATTGTTGCTACTTGCATTCTCAACACACGAGTAGTTAGTAAATAATTTAAGAAATTTTATTCATCAATGACGAAAAGAAATTCATATGCGTTCCAACAGCTATTCCTCAATATTTTAAAAATAATTTATATACACATCTGCATCTGCGTTTTGAAATTTGAACCGATTTATCTGATATGATCCAACTGAAACACGTTCTGTCGAAACACGGTATATGTAGCAATCATGTGTATCTGAGTAGTATGAAACCAAAACGGTGAATCATTGAATTACATTAAAATTGTTGTTCAAATTCGAGAAATACAACCATTTTGCATATTTTTCTATTCGTGGTTATTTCAGCTGCATGAAAAAACATTCGTTTTGTTTTGTTTGCTTGTTTTTTTTTAATTACATGCTGGAAAATATTATACTTACTTTTGAAAAACTTTCGAATGTCCATTTATGGTACTTCTGGATAAAATGAATCAAATAACTGCTTTAGACTGCTTATAATTAAAAAAAATCGTATGTATTTTACCCGATAGGGATTCGTTTTGTAATGAAGGTTCTTCTGTTTATAAACACGCGCAGAACCATCGCTTATTCTTCCGGTCTTCCTCTAAACTCTCCACCGATTGCTTGTCGATCTGCCAAACTTGGAAGACATCTGCATGGAGTTATCTCAAATTATAATAATCCGTCCAATCTATCACAAAATGTTGCGATTGGTTGAGCGGACTGGAGATAATGAAATCCATTTGTATAAGGCCAAGTCTCTCCCGGTTGGTATTAAGAAGCCATTGAGCATGGATATCAATAGAAACATAAAGTTACCAGAAGGCACAAAATGCATCTACGGACTCTTATTTTTACGAAATCCCTCAATTTCGATTTTTAATGGATTAGCATAGATTGTTCATTAGACACTTCAACTTGATTGATACAGTTATTAGTTACAGCAGTGCAATAGATTGTAGAATACAGTAGTAAAAATTGTAATTTAGGGAAAAAGAGTTTGGTTCGAGCATCGGTTGTGAAAGGTTGTGTCGATGCTTTATTACGCACTATTTTCCTATCGAGCATGGCGCGTTTCGTGTTGTTTCGGTTATCTATAATTCGGTAGCAACGAGTGATCAGTGAGCACAGTAAGAGAACAACAAAGCGTCTCTCAAGCGTTTATAAAATTATCCTTGTTTTCCTAACGGAAAACCACCATTACTTTTTGTGAGTGGCTCAACTAGCATCCTTATTATTGGTTTAACTCAGATCAAATCGGATCTCCAACATTAT
>JAHHFK020001919.1:0-76011 GCA_024533555.2 Aedes koreicus
TTGTCGAATTTGGGATAATGAGAAGCCGCAGCAATTCGGGGGTGCGGCTGGACTACTACCAGCGGATCGTCCATCGTTTAATCATGTCCCACCAGCAGCCGGTCACCCGGTTTGTTCCCCGCCAGTCCGCACAACCAGCACGCCTGGGTAGGTAATCGAGTGTGCAAACGGAATGAGTGTTCCACCCGTTACATTTGGCTTGTTGCTTTCCCAATGCTTTTTTTATTATTCATATTCTGATAATCTATATCAATTATAATGTATACGATAATGTTCTATGCAGCGCTGCCAAACGGGCAGGGGGATTGGCGGACAAACTGTAAGAAGTGTCGATAGTTTGCTTTGTTAAGTTTGATACGGCTTTGCACACAGAAAATTTGTTGCTTTTACAAGATGAGCTTTAGAATTCAAAATTGTTGTAGCTTTAGGAAAGTGCTAGAGCTCGGTAAACGGCAACATTTTGGAATCATTGGACCTTTGGCAGCACTGCAATTTGCGTGCCGGAACGTCTCAAGGTCATATAGTTTAACGCCCTTGCTTTTGTTTTTTTTTCTTCTTATAGATTCGGGACAATGTCTGCACTGCATCTTGGCCGTGTGGGGTTTGTCGATGGCATACAAGAAAAGATTGCCGATCAAGATGAGGACCGCGCCAAGGCGTACGAGCTGGAGCAGTGCTGTGTGAGAAAAGTTGATGCGGGATGCTTCTGATGGCCATGATGAACCAGAGAAAGATAAGATCTGAACAGTTTAAAGCATGACTCAGAATCCGTTGGATTCCTTGCACGCCAAATATTCGAGCAAGAATGGCCAGCCCGTAGTGGGCGACGAAGAGTGGGGTCACTTGCAGATTGATGCCATTTCGTTGTATTTGCTGATTTTGGCTCAGATGACTGCGTCTGGGCTGCAGATCGTGTTTTCGCTGGATGAGGTGTCTTTTATTCAAAATTTAGTATTCTACATCGAGTCGGCTTACTGCATTCCGGATTACGGTATCTGGGAGCGTGGTGATAAGTCGAATCATGGTCAGACGGAATTGAATGCCAGTTCGATTGGCATGGCTAAAGCGGCTCTTGAGGCTATGAATGAGCTGGATTTGTTCGGAGCTCGTGGCGGATCCGGAAGTGTGATTCACGTGCTGGCCGATGAGGCTCACAAGTGCCAAGCGGTGTTGCAGTCGATGCTGCCGAGAGAATCGAACAGCAAAGAGTTGGATGCTGGTTTGCTGTCGGTGATTGGATTTCCTGCCTTTGCTTGCGATGATCCGCAGCTGATTGAATCCACGCAGGATGCGATTGTCACTCGGCTTCAGGGTCGGTACGGTTGCAAACGATTCCTTCGTGATGGTTACAAGACCCCGAAGGAGGATAACACCCGGCTGTACTATGAGCGCTGGGAACTGCGGATGTTTGAGAATATCGAGTGCGAATGGCCTCTCTTCTTTTGCTATTTGATTTTGAACAAGGAGTTCCAGAACGATAAGGATTCCGTGTCGGAGTATTCGATGAAGCTGGAGGAGATTCTGATCAAAACCGAGGAAGGCATGCGACTGGTGCCGGAGCTGTACGCAGTGCCGGCAGAGGTGGTCGCGGGCGAGTATAAGAATCCGGGCTCACAGCAACGGGTAGCGGTCGGACGATGCCCCTTCCTTTGGGGTCAATCGTTGTACATTTTGGGCAAGTTACTTCAGGAGGTAAGATTATTAAAGTTTGTATGATAGTTTGATGAAAAACCTTTGATGATTGGGCAAAAATTAGAATTTTATTGAAATCCATAAAGGGTCCTGTAGGAATGTTACGTTTATGGGAATTTCACCTGGGACTGCTCTTTGTTTTCAGGGATTTTTGGCAGTTGGTGAATTGGATCCGTTAAATCGTCGACTGGGCGCGCAGAAGAAGCCGGATGTGGTAGTCCAAGTGGTCATCCTGGCGGAGGACAGCGACATCCAAGACAAGTTGGCCGAGCATGGTATTCACGTGCAAACGATCGCCGACGTTACGCCGATCGAAGTCCAACCAGCCAGAGTTCTCAGCCACCTTTACACCTATCTGGGTCGGAATAAGAAGCTTGGTCTCAGCGGTCGTAAATCCCGAGACGTCGGTATTCTCAGTACGAGCAAGCTCTATTCGCTTAAGGATCGCATCTTTGCCTTCACTCCTCAGGTAAGTTTCGGTTGGTGAATGGCTGCGCAAAACTTTGCTCCGTCTTTTTTTTTTAAACGTTTGAGGAAATCTTGCTGCGCCCACACCACACCGTTTGAAGTTAACCCCCCGTTTTTTGCAGCGCTTCCGTGAGGGCTAGCTTAGATATTTTGTTCACAGTTTTATTACTTCCTCGTCCCATACCCATGTATCTAGTTCTCCGACGTGGCCCGCTTCTACATTGCCTCGGACAACGAACTGATGATCGATCTGCTGAAGGGGAGATCAACTTTCTCAAATCGGCCTGGCAGAATCTCCTCGGTCGGCCACTGCTGACGATGACGCTGAAAAACGTACATCTAGGTCGGTGCTCCGCGAACCGTTTATAGCCTATCATCTTTCCCATTATGCCTCCATTTCCCCTCTCCCTCTCTTTCTCCAAGAAGCTCTGTATATTTATGTATAGTTTCTCTTTTCTGTATCTATAATATTATTTTCATTTTAGTTTTTATCTTCACTGTGCTAATTTTTTTTCGGTTATTCACTCCTCTTTTTCTCTTTCGATTTATGTATCTAAACGTTTTCTGTTCCTTTGAACTTCCTGTACATAAACCAACGCAGAACATAGATGGTAGTTGATTTGTTTGGCTTTAGCTTTTCTCTGCCGTTGGAAAGCATGCGTGTATATTTCTTCTTCCTCTTCCGCTTCCTTTTGCTTGTTATATTGACCATTTTAGTATTTCGCTCGCTTCTCCTAAACGGTATGCTGGGTTAGAAGGGGTTCTTCCGCTTTTCAGCCTCCCACCAATCGAAATCGTTCTTCGACTACGTCGTCTTGGGTTTCACCGAATTAACAAAAGAAGGAGCCAATGCTGACTATGCACTACATCCGGAAGCTACACGAACAGACCGAATAGACGGATCTCTGAAATCGGCAGTTGTTTATCCTTTTAATTGGCAGTGTCTTTCTCTCTCTCTTTCTCTTTTTTTTCGTTCGTTCCAAAATTGGCTGCACCCAAATGTAAATTTGAACAACACTCAAAAACAATCGAAACACACATCAAACCATGGCGGTTGTGGTTTACATTATGGTGACGGCTTTCCACCCACCCACTGGTTCGGTTGTCTAGATCTTTGACCATGACGAGTACTATATGTCACGCGATCCGTCACTGCTGGTCAGCAATTTCATGGACATACTCGCATTCCTCAGTATAAGCTGGCACCATCTGCTTGGTCGGCCGACGATCACACTGACTGCCACCAACTGGCTCGTAGGTAATTAGAACACGATCTATTTGATAAAATTACTCTACTTTTTCTCCATTCCTTTCACTACTACTAATTCTTACATCAACAAATTTCGTCACATTGCCATTATCCGCTCATGCCATATCGTTGCACACAAATGTTGGTTCCATCTTCTAAAATCATCAACTATAAGCTACCCTTTGCGTTTCTCATCATCATCACCATTCGGAGTCATACATTAAAATTTTGCGATTATTTTGAGTTGAGTTGTGTTGGATAAAAATGTGGGAGCCCTGTCGGTGTATGTTTTTCTATAAGTAGTAGTTCTTAGACAAAAGCGTTCCCTGATCCAAAAGGTTTTCTGGATAATTGAGATTTATTCGATTTTGTAATTTGTGTGCCCAATTTAGCTTTTAACACGTAAGTGCAAATTTTCCAGAACTGCCCGAAAATGTATTCTAAGACACGTTAGAATTTCAGCTAATGAGGCAGCATATACGATTTCCTTGTTAGAGCAAATGGTGTGGATAAGATCTAGAACGTTTAATAGGCTTCAAACAAGGAGTACTCAGTCAGGATTCCTAATGTTAGAATAAATCTTGTTGAAGCATCATAGCAAGCATTCAATTTGCAACATCGTTCCGTTGCTATGTATTTTGATTAGTAACGTAGATACAGGGAGTTTGTAGACTAAATAACTAGGATAGGCTAACATATGTTCAATTTTTGAGTGCTCTAACTTCATGAAATATTGACCGATTTTAATTTTCTTAGAAGCGACGGGGAAATTAATATATTTTCATAATGCAGTAACGGGAATGGCCATGGTTCCCGGATAACGAAGATATTCCGGGTTTCCGGAGGGAACGTTATACATGTCGATTTTCTGGTGAAATTTTGTACAGGATGCCGTATAGAAATATTTTCCTCTAGTAAATACGCAAAAAGCGGAACATTTTCCAAGCGAATGCTACGTTGAACTCAAACATTGGCCTTAAAATGGCTGAGATATGGCTATTTTTCTGGAACAGGTTCCTCTGAAGGGTTCTGGATGCGACCAGATCTTTCTTTCATTCAAAACATGCCGAGCGATACCTCTTTCTTCTTTATTTTTCATCACAAAGCTTTCCTTTAGCTTAAAGTGGACATTTAGACACATTGGCTACTCCCGGGTCCACCGGAATGTTCCCGGGGCAACCTGTAGCAGAGGCCAATTACATTTTGACGCCAAAACATGCCGTGCGACAGCTCTATCTTTATAATTTTTCATAAATAAGGTTTTGGTATACTAGAAAAGACCATTGGCCACATTGGCCGCTCCCGAGACCACCGGACCGACCCCGGGGAAACCTGTAGTAGACTAATTACATTTTTACACCAAAACATGCCGTGCGCCACCTCTTTCTTGTTGGTTTTTCATCGCAAAGCATTTAATGATCTGACACAGTAGGGGGAGATCCCCTACCGCCGGACATCCGTCAATACCAGACATTTAAGATTTTCGTGGTATCAACGGTATATTTTACATGTTTCGTCATGTGCGGTTGTTCATTATTCCTTCTGTAATGCTCTTAGCATATTGTTGATTAAAATATACCGTTGGTACATGTAAATAGGTATTGAAAATGCGGGTTTTGGAAGGGTGGAGGGAGATTTCTTGGTTGGGAGTTGTTTGATTGAAAAGGGGTTGTTGATGTTTGTTGAGTTTTAAAATATTGTTTGGGTATTGTTTTTGGGCTTCAAATGGTGAGTTGACAACTTCAAAGGAGGGTGCAACCGACCTCCGGTCCTCACAAGTTCCTACCTCACGCCTCCACGAGTCATATGATCACAAAAGACTGCCAGCTGAAACATGGAGACGCTGGTTGGCGTAGCCTGGGCAATGTTGTCAATCTGACAATAGCGAAGTGAGGGGGTGCGACTGAAGATCGTGTACCTTTAAATCCTATTGTATATTTTCCATTCTCATTTTAATAATAATTTCAGCACGCTTTAGAATCATCTTTGCATTCCAAAACCATGTAAGACCCTGGAGCAACATGACAAGCATAAAAGGCTCAATTTATTTTTCATGAAATTATAAAATTCGAAAAAAAAATTATTTTCACAAAATTCATAAAAGACTGGCATGTGTTTCTAAGCAGTATAGTATTATATTTCAATATTTTGTTTAGTGGTATTATTATTAAATAAGCCATTTATTTCAGATATCATCAAACTGGACTCTTCGATTACTCCAATTGCTATCTTTGAAATGTTACTAGAAAAAATATTACAACATGTCTTATAAAATAATATTTTTTACTGAAACTTCATCTTTGATTTTTGGAATGATCTATACTGTTTCAGCTTTTCCAGGACTAGGAGGATTTTTTTTTGTCTGGATTATCGAGATTTTCAGCCTCGGGCTGGTTCATCTCCCGTCGTAGTCACTCAAATACCTCTTTTGGGTATTTTCGTAACTTGTCCGGGGGTGAGATTCGAACTCGTGACTTTGGCGTTAGAGGTATGGATGTTAACCACTACGCCGGGGTTGCCCCCATCGGACTAGGAGGATATTAATACATATCTAATCTTTATTTATTTTTTCAGTAACAATCCATTAGATGTCAGGAGGTGGCAACGGAGTCGGTGATAGGCTTTTGCAATTATTATTGAATGTATTTTTCATTACCGTTTTGCAAATGAACATTAGACCAAATTCGAGCGGATATGATTCATACAGCGCTGTATTCATTTAGCTTGTGTCTGATGTTACAGTTCAATCCTTGTCATTGCTCTATCATTACTCACAATATTATTATAATTGATAATTTTGGTTTTATTGATTTTATTTCATAGATGAGGTTATAAAATCAGCATCAAGCAGCAAATAGTGACCAGTAAATAAGAGTAAAATAAAATGATTAAATTTCAATAGATATAACCAACTTTTTCAGGATACCTCAAACCGAGATTTTAGTGAATTGCTGCTAGCGCTGAAAACGAACGAAAACGTGCTTAAGTGCGAACCACAGAATTCTACACTTTAACACTATAGAACATTTCTTGCATTTCAGGATCAACCGAACGAAGATCATATATAATTGATACGAATGCTTGTAGTATTTTTCATTTACATACATATATTTGTACACTATTATATAAATATTTCATGGGAATGGGAGGGACCATCAGGGCACCCGATTGAAGCAATCTGGATGGGGAGAGTGGGAATGCCAACTCCCCATTGCTAACAGTTTGTGAATAGAGGGCGGGCTCTTCTCCCCGCCCATTGGGGCATCCTCCTGTTAAATAGCTTGCTCTTTTGACCAATTGTTCAATCTTGTTGTTGGAAGGAGATTCTTTATATCCCTGTGGATACGTATAAGTGATGTTGCATATCGATCCACCAACCCCTTTTTGGCCCTTCATACAGTGGCATGATTAGGATAATCAGTGGTTATTAAAGCTTGATCAAGTCTAACAGAGAGGAGAGCTCATTGCTGTCGGACTTAGTTTCCGTGCTACAATGGGTGGTAGTACATATCATACATCATACATCGTGTAATAAGAACCCTCAAGGAGCGTCTGAGTGTCCAAAGGAAGGAAGGGAGTGGTCGTAAAAGTGGTCCAATGGACAGTTAAATGGCCAGGAAAGTCGTACAACAATTCAAGAACCGTCCAGACATGTCAATTCGAGATGTCGCTAAAAAGTCTAAGGTGTCAGTCGGTTTTGTGCAGAAAACCATGTAGCGTGCTGGGTTACATGTTTATAAAGTGCAAAAAGCCCCAAACCGGAATGAAAAACAAAACATCACTGCGAAAACCCGCGCCCGGAAACTTTACACGAAGCTGCTCACCAAATCCGGTTGCATCGTGATGGATGACGAAACATACGTCAAGGCCGACTTCCGTCAACTTCCTGGGCAAGAATATTTCGTTGCCAAGTCGAAGTTCGATGTTCCGGAGGATGTTCGAAAGAAGAAACTATCGAAATTTGCAAAGAAGTTTCTAATCTGGCAGGCGATTTGCGGATGTGGTGAAATAAGTGCTCCCTTCATCACTTCCGGAACAATAAACGGTGCGATTTACACGGAAGAGTGCCTTAAGAAGCGTCTCTTGCCATTCATTAAGAAGCACAAAGGATCAACTCTGTTTTGGCCTGATCTAGCATCCTGCCACTACGCTCGAAACGTATTGGAGTGGTACCGAGCCAACGGAGTCAATTTTGTGCCAAAGGATATGAACCCACCAAATTCACCGGAACTTCGTCCAATTGAAAAATTCTGGGCAATTATGAAAACGGAACTTCGCAAACATCCCAAAACTATAAAAACAGAGCCAGCATTGAAGAAAATTTGGGTAAAAACAACAAAAACACTGGGAAAATCGGTTGTAAAAAACTTGATGGGTGGAGTGAAAAGGAAGGTGCGGGCATTCGGGATGGGAGACGAAATTGAATGAAACAAATGTTGTAAATCAAAACTCATTAGTAGTTCTTCATTCCCTGAAAATTTCAAGAAAATCCGATAATCAGTTTAATTTTGATGAGTATATATGTGTGTGCCATTTTTATCGAATACACCCTTTATATCTGAGACAGCAAAATTAGTGGGTGTATCAGCGTCAACGGTTTGCCGTATTATGGCTGAGTATTTGAAGGACGGTTAAACGGCGGCAAATCAAAGTGCGTGTGGACGTAAAAAGAAATTAGATGCCAGACAAAGGACATTTCTGAAGCGAACTGTAACGGATGATCGCAGAATAAATGCTGTGAAAGCATTACACTGGTGCAATGAGTACAAATCATGGACCGTTGATCAATGGAAGCAAATTGTATACTCGGATGAATCATCGTACACGCAATTCCCTACTAAAGGGCGGGTTTATGTGTGGAGGACACCGGAAGAGGCATACAGAACTGATTGTCTGCGTCCTACTGTGAAGCACGGAGAAGGGTCTGTTATGGTATGGGGTGCCATATCATGGTACTCAGTTGGGACAATCATCGCCATGAAAGGAAAGATCACTGCTAATGATTATGAAGAAGTTTTGGGCAATCAGGTGTGTTCATGCTATAATGTTGTAATTTTTGTGAAAATAACGTTGAACATCAATCTTATTAGGTTTTACCCATGATGAAAACTGTGTTTCCGAACGGCGAAGGAATTTTTCAGGACGACAATGCGCCCATTCATACTGCCAGAGTTATCAAGTCTTGGTATGAGGAACACGAGGAATTTAAGCATTTGCCATGGCCAGCACAATCGCCGGATTTGAACATCATCGAGCCAGTTTGATCCACATTGGAAGCTCGAATTCGCAGTGTTTTTCCTTCTCCCTCGTCGCTGAAAGCGCTCGAGGATCCTAGAATCCAAGAATGGTACCGAATTCCAATTGAAACTATTCATAAGCTGTATGAGTCAATTCCAAGACAAATCCAAGCGGTCATCCTAGCAAATGGCGGCCCCCGCCGTATTAGTATGCATTCTTATTAAACAGTAGAGAAATATAGAAAACTTCGATTTGTTAAAGGTCATATTTTTCTAACGACTATTCGTGAATACAAAAATAAAAAAAAACACATAATGTTTAGATACGAAAACACAGTTGTCTCAACAAAATGTTCTTCTGGGGCGTATCGGTGGTTTCGAGGGTTGCTAATGTGTTAAACAGGTTTCCCCAGGGACGTTCCGGTGGCCCCGGGACCGGCCAATGTGTCCAAATGTCCACTTTAAGCTTGAGGAAAGCTTTGTGATTAAAAAAAGAGGTATCTCTCGGCATGTTTTGGATGAAAGAAAGATCTGGCCGCATCCAGAACCCTTCAGCGGAACCTGTTCCAGGAAAATGGCCATATCTCGGCCATTTTAAGGCCGATTTTTGAGTTCAACGTATCATTCGCTTGGGAAAAATTCTGTACAAAATTTCACCAGAAAATCGACATGTGAAACGTCCCCTCTGGAAACCCGGAATATCTGGCCATTCCCGTTACTGCATTTTTTCTAAAAGAATTAAAATCGGTCAATATTTCGTTAAGTTAGAGTACTCAAAAGTTGACCATTACACACTACCAAAATGTCATGTAAATTTCTGTCCCATGAGACCGACACATGCAAGCGTCCTTTAGCACATAAGAATGAGTTGAAAGAGATGAGAAAATAAATCCGATCAAACAAATTTTTCGCCGAATTGCGTATGTGTCAGTTTCAGGAGACATAATTTAGCACGAAATCTTTCTTTACGTTCCCTGACTTTTTACAAACATGAATTACGTCTCGTGTAAAATTCATAATTTCTAAGTGTGTATATTTGCCAATCCTAGTTATTTTGTCTACCTCCTGTAATTAGTCTGTAATAAAATAAAACCCCATTAGTAGTCCAACCATCTACTAGGGAGCTATTCATAAACCACCTAGACGTTTTTGGGGGGAGTGTGCGGTCTGACCAAAGTCTACGATCCATACAAAATTTCAAAAAATTGTATGGAGAAAAGTTTACGATGGGGGGGTCTGAGAAAAATGAGTCTACGTGGTTTATGGATAGGCCCTAGACAATCGTCTCGACATTTCTCTCCGAAGATCAATTCTTTGCCCCTGAGCCTTTAACAGGTTATAGACCCGTGAGGATTTCACGGCGATGTGAAGACAGTGGTCACGATTCACCTGATGGTGGATGAGAGCCAATATGGACTGATTCGTGACAAGACGACGACGAACGCTACGTGGGCGGATCTGAAGCAGTACCACGAAAACTACAACAACCACGAAACTGACAACATGGAGTCCTACCTGGCGGACATTGAGAAGCAGTACGCCCGTTTGGAAAATTGCGGATTCGAAATGAAGGTGTTACGGGAAATTCCGGAGTCGTTCAATTCGGGTTAGTATACTTCAACGGGTTGAAGTATACTAACCCGAAGTTTTCGGAATACATAGTACAATTGAGGCATGATGGATCGCAGTAGGCCCTGAATTTAAAATAGCGTGTTTATTTTTTGCTGCATCGTTTTCGCGGAAAAAAAGTCCAAACATTAATTAGATATTTATTTCAAGTAAAGTGGAAATATGAAATTCTCTGTTTCCGTGATACTGCACAGAATTGAATTATTACAGCTAGATACAGCTAGACATCATGGAAGTAGCCTTAAGAGCCTAACGAAGACAACGAGTTTTTCACCGACTTCACAGATTCTGTGATCGAAATGAATAGTGAAATCTGCTACTCAAGCCAACGCCAGGAATCAAGATTTGAACGAGGAAATATTCACGAAACAGCCGCTATGTTTCAGGACATGAAGAGCGCAAACTGTTCTGTTATTTGAACAATGCTGGACTCAATTAATATTCCTGGACTCAAGTAATATGCTGCTTGTGCTGCTAGATACAAAAAGGCATGATTCCGTTTGTTGCTGTGCACGTCGACGACGGGCTGATATTTTCCAAATGAAGCATACGGGCATTCCATTTTGCGTCGTTTCAACATTCAAGGTGCAAAGGTAGATGCAACTCCAATGAACGCTGCAGAGAAACTGGCAAAACAAATGTCCCCGGAGACAACAAAGTACACACTTAGATTTTTTTTACAGAAATCTGTAAAAGTTTACCGAATTCTCAACAGCTGAACGTTCGGTAATCCGATTTAACGGATTTCGGTGAAATTTTACAGTTATCTGTAAAAATATTACCGGATTTCGGTAAAAGTTTACCGAAATCCGTTAAATTGGATTACCGAACGTTCAGCTGTTGAGAATTCGGTAAACTTTTACAGATTTCTGTAAAAAAAATCTAAGTGTGTAGTCTGACGGATGAAGAAGGTACCGTTAGTTGCTTGACTGGCGTGAGTGAAACCTTGATATAAACATTAAGAAAAAATAGCTAGAAAACGGAATGAACATTACGAAATAGGGTCCTCAGATAGCCTGGTCGGTAAATTCACCGAGCTACCAATTCGGAGGCGGCGGGTTCGATTCCCAGTCCAGTTGACTTAAAACAATCTCGACTTCCCTGGGCATAACAGTATCATTGTGCTTTCCACACAATATACAAATTCATGCATTGGTGATTGGCTTCGAAAACTCCCAATTTATTAAATGTGGAAGTGCATCTAGAACACTAAGTTGAGAGCCTGGTAATAAGCTTATTGCGATAAGTAATAAGCTTGGATACGCTGAAAAGAAGAAGAACATTACGAAATCAATAACATAGTAAAACTCTTCAAATTCAATTGTTGCAGTATAAAACTAACAATGAAGGTTTTCACCGGGGTGACTCTTCCCGGTGAAATATTTCTGCTCTCTTCGGTGCTCCTCAGAGTCACTTACACGCTCCGGCCTATTGTGAGGTGAGGGTGCAAACGACAGACACTTTAGTGTCACTCAACTTGTGATATCTAGCAGAAAGTGGAAACAAAACAAAATTCTCTCTGGTGAGTTTGCGTTTGCCAATTTGGGGAGTAAATTTTCACTAAGAACCCTGCTTGCACCGAGGAGAATTGCATCCCTGCGAGTAACGCGTTCCGAGACAATTTTTCACAGCTTTCGAACGATCGTGTACATCTTGTAACAAATTAATCAGGCGAGATGACTGTCCAAGGCCTTGTTGTTCCACAAAAATATTGGCCAGTTGTTGGTACGGTTCTAATTTAAATTCTCCGTTAACAGTTCTTGGTCTGCTGTTCCAATCATATGGCTGCAAAATATGTCCTTCGGTGAGGCCTTCCAAGGCCGGGTTTATGAAGCCTGTTCTCTCGACTATGTTCTTAAGGTGCGCTGGTATGGTGCACTTGAGAAAACCTTCAACTTTCTTCCATAAATTAGCCTGTAAATCTCACTGCAAACAGTCTGTAAGATTTGGAAAATATAACTAATTAGTTACCTCCAAATCATCGATGATCGTGCTAGGAAGAATTTCCTGGGCAGTCTGTGTGTTTATGCAGAGTTCTCTGTATCGATCTACCGTAGACGGAATGCGGAACTGACTCGCCTGGTGGGCTAACGCAGAGGAGGCAACGGATAAAAATTCCGAAGAACGAATAGTGAAAACTTTGTTTTTCTTGCGATGTCAGAAGAAAATTTTACTGATCGAATATATGGAAGCGGGAAATGTCATTTTCTCGTTGTCAATTTTTTTGAGCAGTTCCATTCTGTCAGCGATAATTTCTATTCTTATCGCATCGTCATCGCGCTCTCATCGCGATTGATCATGCTAATCGCAAAAAATGCTTTCAGCACAAGGAAAATCGTCCTCATCGTGGAAATTGTCATGTCAGGGAAGCTTTATCTAACGCTTATCGTGGGAGTTGCACCCCCCTCGTCCTCCGGCGCCTAGGACTTGGACTTGGTGTCGCAGTTCGGTCAGAAGGACCTGATCGAATTCCGTTGTGACAACCAGTCAGGGAAGCCACCAGGTGATCCATCGGCGTATGGACCGATATGTTGGATAGGACGGGTAAGGTGCTTGAAATGGTAATCCTCAACAGACTGTCCCAGTACACGGAAGCACTGGCGTCCTGTCAAATAATCAGTTTGGCTTCCGAAAAGGCAAGTCAACGGTGGATACCATCCTGTCTGTCACCAAGAGAGTCAAGATAGCTCTCCAGCGTAAGAGGCTGGGAGTTCGCTACCGTGCAGTGGTCACCATTTACGTTAGAAACGCGCTCAATAATGCCAGTTGGGAGGCTATTGCCAATTCGATCTAACCCCTACGGGCTCCTGGGTATCTATACAGGATTTTGGGAAACTACTTCCAAAATCGTGTACTGGTTTACAACACAGTAGTAAGTCAGGAATATGTCAAAATCACCGCAGGAGTCCGGCAAGGTTCTATTCTGGGCCCGGTGCCCGCTGAACACAATGTATGACGAACTGTGGAGATTAAAGTTTCCCAACGGGGTAAAGATTTACGGTTTCGCGGACGAGATCACCCTTGAGGTCTATGGATAATCCATAGAAGAGGTGTAGTTACGGCCACACACTTCATTGACTTAGCAAAGTGTTAGATTCGCTCCAGGACACTGGTGCTAGTCCAAAATAAAACATAGTTTCGGCGGTACAAGGGAGCAAGCGAAGCTCCTGGCTGGTGTCGCCTGAACAACTCCACAAAGGGTCGGTGGGCCCATCCCATAACACACCGCAGATAAAGCAACGTGCTCTTTTATTCGGTGGTACAGAGACAGAGTGAAAGCGTGCACGGCCAGAAATTGAACTCAATATGAGAGGCCACTTTACTCAGTCGCATGTGAACTGCGACTCAGTTTCCTAGAAAGTGGAGTTACTTAGTCTATGAGTGACTCCACTTTTTACGAAACTGAGTCGCAGTTCTCATGCGACTGAGTAAAGTGGCCTTCAAAATTAAGTTCAATTTCTGGCCGTGTGCTCCTGTGATGGGATGGCTCGGAGTGAGTGAATCACTCTCTCTTTTAAACGACTGCTCTCACGTGCTCTCATCAGTCTTCGCCACGGGCTCTCTCCTGTGATCGCTGCCGCGTACACTTGTGCGAGGACGCGCCAGTGCTCTTTCTGTGATTCGCTTTTTCGTTGGAGTTTTAGAAAAAATCCGAAAAAGGGAGCGGGAAGAAAAATTCTTCTTTCTTCCTTTGTTATGTAGCGTCAAAGCGAATTTGCAATCACTGCTGTATATTAGCAGAAGAGCCCACGCCACTGGGGCGCCCGCGTCAGGGAATTTATCTGCATTCGCTTCTGTGAATTTGAAAGCTCTTCTTCTCACTCTAGAGCGATCGAGTGTTGTGTGAATAAAAACAATTTTTTTCAACTCACATGCGCGGTGGTGGTGAATATAAACAACACATAAGAGCTCTCGTTAAGGTAGGAATTGTGTGTGGTAAAATTAAATTCACTCTTTACCACACCGAGGGATATGGACATTGGGCCGGTCGGCGAAGTAAATTTCCATTTGACGCAGATCCTGTCAGGCCATGGGTTCTTTAGACAGTTCCTGCGGAAGTACAGGCACGCCGAGTACTCCGTATGTCCCGGGTGTGCGGATGCAGAGGAAACTGCAGAACATGTGTTCTTCGCATGTCCTCGCGTCTAGAACGCCGTATGCGCAGCGGCCTCCCATATTGTCCTAGAGCTCCAAGACAGATGACCAATGACTAGCGGCAGGTAGCTAACTACTAAAGTCCGAAGTAGTGAGACACAGTGGGTACAGTCCAGTTGCTAAGTAGTGATGTTTGGTCAAACAGAGTGAAATCACAGAAGCTTGTCAAAGTGGGCGAACAAGGCCTAATTTTCAGATTCTTCTATTAAAATGGTACTTAACTTCGAATCAAAACACTACGGATGCAAAAACACCTGCTGACCTGATCCTGAAGAGATTAAAACGCAATACTCTCGATCTTGCACACATCGGATTCCAAGCCTGACTGAACTGACCCTACAACACCATCAAAAGAAAGTTCAAAGCTGATGACCTGGTCTACACAGAGGTTCTTTTAGTGTTCGACCGATCAAGCAAAATCCTTTATGAGCGCAACCCTTAGATGAAGTGTTATACACAGGCTTTAAGCAAGAATAAATCCTTTGCTCGTGGTCTTTAGATTGCATACAGTGAGATAGCCAGACGTGTTTGGTAAAACCAATTAGGGCTTGTTCGCCACAAAATTTGGACACCAATAAATAAGTATATCTCTAAAAATACTTCATCAATGCGTGAAATATTTCGCAGACTGATGAACGTATGTTTGTTCACTGTTTAAGATCAATTTTTGGTGATACTACAAGCTTTTAGATCGAAGATGGCGTCGAAAGAAGAGCAGGTGGGAAAAGCAATTGTGTGCGGTCGCAATGAAAATCCAGATCTGTTAGTAAGAAAACTTGCAAAAATGCTTGGTTTTCCTGCATGCACTGTCCACAACGTTCTTAAATCTTTCGATACACGTTTGACAACAGCCAAGAAGACTGGGAGCGGAACAAAAACGGATCTCAGGAACCACCCGAACGATGCCAAGGTGATTCAAATATGGCAGAAAAGACCAGATCTTTTGGTACGTACTGTGGCTAGAAAAATAAAAATGTCCCCAACTTTCGTGCATACTTCCAAGCACCGGCAAGGTATGAAGTCGTTCAAGGTGAAAACTGTACCGAACCGTAATGATAAACAGAATGTGACGGCCAAAGCCCTGACTCGCAAGTTGTATCGCGAATATTTGACGACGTTTTCCTGCGTGATAATAGACGATGAAACTTATGTGCTGGAAGACTTCAATCAGCTTCCCGGAATGTTTTATTATACTGCCATGCAACGGAACGGCGAAGAGGAGCATTTCAGGACGAAGGAAAAGGCCAGTCTCCCAAAAAATATGGCAGGCAATATGCAGCTGTGGTCGAGCAAGCCAAAACTTCATCACTACCGGAACGGTAAACAAGGAAATATACCGTGAGGAATGCCTGAAGAAGCGATTGTTACCATTCCTACTCAGCCATGACGCTCCCTCGCTATTCTGGCCCGATTTGGCATCTTGTCACTACGCCAAAGATGTTTTGGAATGGTATAAAGCGAATGGAGTCCGTGTTGTACCGAAAGAGTCAAATCCACCTAACTGCCCGGAGTTGCGACCTATCGAGCGGTATTGGGCTCTCGTGGAGAGAGAACTCTCTCAAAATAAACAACAAGCTACAACTATAGAAAAATCAGTTGCAGAGAAGTCTGCACAGACCCTAATGGCTGGAGTAAACATAAAAGTACATAGTTTCTTCAAGCAGCCTAATTAAGTAAATGTAATTAGTTTTAAGATGACTACTAATGCACAATTAAATGAATAAAAAATGCACCTTGGATTGAACTAACAGCAATTTTGTTTTATTCCAAATTTTATCTGTTCAGATTTTGTCGCGAACAAGCCTTAATTTCGAAGGTCTCATACAGTAACAGTATATGAACTTTACAGTTCTGTAGTTAAGAAATGCTTTCGGAGCATTTTGCTATGATCTCAGATCGTCTGATGAACGTATCGTTTCTCAAAAATTGCATAGTAAAGTAGTAAGGCTATTCGTTACATGTATTAGGCAAAGGAAAAGTGTGTGACGACGAGTATAGTCATATAATTTGAATGCTTACGATCAAATTGAAGGAGAATGTTCTCCTATTTTAAATATTTTTTTTCTCTTTATTTCAATTTTGTTTCATCAACCAGGCTACTCATATTTTTCCATCATTGCCCTTAATTTGTCGTTTCCATGTGCGTCTTCGTCTCATCTTCTTGCTTGATCCGTTGTATCGTATTGGTTAGGTATCTACATACTATCTTTTGTTCGAAATATATTCACCCATTAATCATATGCATCCTGAAGCATCTTTCCATTCATTTCAATTCTTAAAAAAATATCACTTTTATAATTGGAGTGATTCGTTTTTCAATTGTTCCGCTATTCGATTGGCTTCAATATGGTTTCGAAAACAAACAAACAAAATAACCTTGTAGGTTGCTGCGATGGAAACGATTTCATCCGATCTGGTCAGCTCATTTTGACATGTAGTGGAATCGCTTTCATTGCGCCACCATTATTGAATTCTCATTTTCTGCATCCTTTTCGCTTCCAACGTTTACCGTCGTGGTTTTAACAAACAACAAAAAAAAAGGTTTTATTTACAAAGGCCGGATGTGAGTTGGTGTTTTCGCTGGGTTGGTTTGTTTTTTTGGGGTTGGTTTTCTGGCTTTTGTTTTTTTGGGCTCATTTGATGGTAGTCTTTGCTATGATGATGATGTCCGTTCGACCGCCTTCGTTTAGGAGGAAACAACCTGTTAGAGCCGTCCGAAATTTTTAGTGAGGTTTTACCCACAGCAAAGACGAGCGGTTGGTCAAATATGTTCCCCTTAACTGCGAATGTTGTGCGTGTTTTTTGGTAACTAATTTCAATGTTGATAAATTTGACCATATGACAAAAAAAAATATGCATATTTCCTAATTGCTTTCTGAATTGGGTGTCGGAATTTTTAGTTAAATCTCGAGTACTTTTTCAAACAGACGTATCTGATTTTGTAAACAAAGAAGGGAAGTAAGATTCGAACGTAAATTTCTCAAAACTTTCAGCCCCTCCACGGAAAGTAGCATCATCATCATGTTAGGGAAATGTTATTTCTTGTGTTGGTGGCCCTAGTTTGCATGAAAGTGCTTAGAGTTTCAAGAATTTAACGTTCTTACTTCCCCTCTTGGTTTACAAAATCAGATACGTCTGTTTGAAAAAGTACTTGAGAAATATGTGTTAACAAGTAGCTTTGTGCCTAACAAATTAAGTAAACAGTTTCTAGCGTAGTTTGTAGATTACGATTTCTCATCTGTGTTCGTTCTAATCTCTTTCTGTACTCCTTGTTCGTTTTTTTTATTGTAAAATTCATTCGTGAAACGTGTTTTTATCTGAATGTTTTAGTTTATTTTTGAATCCCGTAGATGTTTGCATACTTTCCACCACGGTTGTGTTGTGCGTGCGATTCACTTAATGGCTTATTTATCATCCAGAAAACAACAAAGTCCCATTGGCGATGGTTCAGACGATGAAAAAACTCAAATCCGGCTACATCAACGGTACCCGAGTGATTCTGGGTAATCTGGGCGATTTCATCAACACCTCTGCCATCACCGATCTTAGCTTCCTGGGCAGCCAGGAAGATGGCTATCCGGATAGTAAGTTCAATTCAATCGTCGAATGTTCCAGATAGCTAAGTTCCCATTATTTCAGAACTCAATCCTGCCGTGCAAGCCTATTTGGACGAACATTTGCTAAGATCGTTCGGCCACCGTATGTCCACTACCTCAATCCGCTCGTCCGGATTACGACCGAAGAATCTACGGCGTCGGATGTCCGTCAAAGGTGCCATCAAAAAGACGCGTTCGATCAATGTCGACTGTAAGTATTCTCATGCTGATTCTAGCGTTTCGAATTTGATTGGACTGAATAACTTTTTACGAACAGCGGAAACCTTGGGCATGGAGGGTAACGTAACCGAGCGCCGTTTGTCCCATTCGGTGACACCGCAGTGGCTTGAACCGAACCAGTCAGGAACGGTGACGCAGCCTGGGACGGTACGGGATCCGTCGCCGAATCAGCTAAGTCGCTTCAGCGAGCAGCGGGTTTCTATGGACGATACCAAGAAGTTACACATTCAAACTTCGGCCACAAATGCTAGTATGGAGTTGTTGATTATTTCTCTCGATAATCGGGCATTTATTGGCTTCGATTGTTTTTTTCAGCTCCTAAAATTCAAGTGCAGCCACTGCCCAGACACCGTCCGGCAACGGAGACGAACTTCGAAAATACCGAAGTCGAAGAGCTTATTGCCATGTTACGGGAGACGGAAAGCCTCGAGGAGCAGGGAGATATTCTGCAGCATCTGGTTGATACTCAGGGACTTGACTTCAACACCGGTAAGTATGGTGTACGATGATGTGGTAACGGCGTTCCCGTATCTGTTGTTATTCTGTTTGGAGAGTGGAAAAATCGTTTCAAGGTATATTTGAATGATGGTAATGATCAGTATGGTCTACATGGAAAAAATTAGGTAAATAGATTCAAGTTTTAGATCACTAATTAAAGATTCGGATTTACGGAATGATTTCTGATACATAAATTGAACTTTGTTAATTGTTCGCCGTGGTTTTTTCATGATTCGATTCAGATTGGGCTCAAGGAATTTCTGATCAGTTTAAGAGCCTACGGGAAGTTGAAGTAACTTTCCACAAAACCAATAATTTGGATTGAAAGTTAAAGGAACAGCACCCAAAATAATCGTTACGTCGTTTCCAAGTGAAACACACGTTATTTTTTCCCCTACCAAATTCAAATACGATTACCTGTTATTCACGTAGGGTTTACCCCTCACGGGGGTCAAATTTTTATCCCATGCTATAAAATTTGACCAGCAGTGAAAGTATCACATATGCTACTCATTTTTTTCACTGCCACGTCGTAGAACGTTTATATAAAGGCACTAACTTCCCTAGTAGCACACTTGTTGTAGATTAAGCGAAATAACGTCAATGTGACTCAATCTAGTCACAATCAGCTTGCTGAAACCAATTATGCCTGCTTTGTGCTGCTTGGGTTCAGGTGTGATACCGGCGGGTTAGGCCGTTCACTCTTAGACTTCTTACTTTCAAACTCAGGGAAACGACTAAAAGTACACTTTTCATTTTCGTGACAACTTATGTTATTGTTCATCCATTTGTTTTATGGAATGAGTAACCAAAATACCTTGTTTGCTCATGGTATAATAACTGAATGTAATTGCACTATTTTCGAAAGGGGTGAATGTTTTCATTAGGGTAATTATCTTCAGTCTGGGTCAATTTTGATCAGGTGGTAGCTCTAGATTCTAAGAGACAATCACATAAAACCTATCGAAAATAGCGAATGGGAGTGTTTGGAGCAGATCTGGCTAACTGTTAGACTATTGGATAGAACACTGTTTTTGTGTGCTGTGTATATTCCACCTGATCGGACACGTGATACCGAATTCATTGCGGCGCATTGCCGCTCCTCCGTTTTCTCTATAGTTGAAAACTCGGCTTCAACGGATGAGTTTTGGCCGGTATTTCGTGGAAATCGTCTCCCAGTGGCTTTCTCCATCCTGACTGCGAAAGATCCGTGCTTCATTCAGAAGCTTTACATCATCTCGGTTGCTATAGCGTGGCAACACTCTCCCAAAATAACCACGTAGTGAACGAAAATCACCGCAGCTTGGACCTCTGTTTCGTAAGTGCTCGAGACACCGCTCCGTTCATCTCTACGGCCCCCGCCCCTTTGGTTAAGCATGTCCCACATCATCCACCTCTAGTCGTTTCCATTCTTGAAACTCTGGACAACGACTATGCTGACTTTCCAGCGCCTGTGTCGTATGATTTCCGGAAAGCCGACCATCGTAGCATAACCGAAGTGCTGGCCAACATAGACTGGGATATAATTCTGGACGCTGACGACGTTAACAATGCCGCTCTCACATTTTCTCATGTCTTGGCATACTTCATCCATGGCAGACGAAGGAACTAATAAAGCTTAAATCGACCAACAGAGCAACACTAAGAAGATACACTAAATATAGCACGCTTCCATTGAAACATTTCTACGAGAGGCTCAATTACGAGTTCAAGCGGGTTACTCGTCTATGCTACTCTCGATACCAACAAAATGTCCAAAGAAAGCTGAAATCACGTCCGAAATCTTTTTGGAGATATGTTAATCAGCAGCGCAGGGAGTCTGGACTACCATCGTCCTTGGTCTTGAACGGTAAAACCGCTTCCATTCCACAGGATATTTTCCGCTTGTTATCGATCAAGTTTGCCAGCATATTCACTGACGATCAGATAACTGCGGCTACGAACAACGTTCCTCGGCGTGGTCACTAATCTGGTGCAATCGATATCAGTATTGAGATGATCTCCAACGCCGCATCGCAGCTCAAGTCATCCTTCAATCCTGGCCCAGATGGAGTTCCGTCAGTATTTCTAAAGAAACACATTTCCATTCTGCTGGACCCCCTTGCATCGTCTGTTTCGGATTTCCACATCAAGTGGCATATTTCCCTCGTGTTGGAAGTTTGCTCACTTGTTTCCAGTTCACAAGAAGGGAACCAAACGAGATGTGGATAATAACCGAGGTATTTCGTCTTTGAGCGCGGTATCGAAACTATTCGAGCTCGTTATGATAGACCCTCTACTCTCCCACTGCAAGCAATACTTAAGTGAAGATCAACACGGGTTCATGGTCGGCCGTTCCACTACCACTAATCTGTTGTGTCTCACTTCGTTTAATACGGAAAATATGACTGAAAGCGCGCAAACGGACGTCATATATACAGACCTTTCAACAGCTTTTGACAAGCTCAACCACGAGCTTGTCGCTATCGCAAAACTACATAAGCTTGGAGTAAATGGAAGTCTCTTACAAAGGTTTCGTTCCTACCTCTCTGATCGTCTGCTGACAGTTGCTGTAGGTGATTGCATGTCCGACGTTTTTTCAGCCACTTCAGGAATAGCTCAAGGGAGTCATTTAGGGCCGCTGATCTTCTTGCTGTACTTCAATGATGTGAACATAGCCCTCGTAGGCCCCCGTCTTTCGTATGCCAATGACCTGAAGATCTTTTCACGAATCCAGTCTATCACCTCCTACAACAGTAGCTACAAATCTTTGCTCACTGGTGCAGCCTCAACCGTATGGTGGTTAATCCGGAGAAGTGTTCGGTGATCACTTTCTCTAGAAAAAAGGAGCCGATTCTCTTCGACTTAAAGCTTCAAGGCACGGTAATCAAACGGGCGAATTACGTAAAAGATCTAGGAGTTATTCTGGATTCTCAGTTGACGTACCAGCTTCACTTCTCGTACATCGTGGACAAGGCGTCAAGAGCTCTAGGTTTTATTTTTCGGATGGCTAAAGACTTCTCCGATATTTACTGCTTGAAGGCCCTTTATTGCTCCTTGGTGCGATCGATTCTGGAGTATTGCTCTGCCATCTGGAATCCGAGCTATATTAATGGCGGGAATAGAGTCGAATCTGTTCAACGCAGGTTTTAACGCTTTGCTTTGAGAAGGTTGCCTTGGAGAGACCCGTTTCGTATGCCGAGTTACGAGAGTCGTTGTCGATTGATCGATCTTGCACCGCTTCGGTTTCGTCGTGACACATCCAGGGTTCGCTTTGTTGCAGACATTTTACAAGGCCGAATCGATTGCAGCGCCATCCTGGAGCAGATTAATATTAACGTTCAACCAAGGGCATTTCACAATAACATAATGCTGAGGATCCCAATTCGCCGAAACAATTATAGCGTGAACGGCGCGCGATCGGAGGACTGCAGCGAGATTTTAATAGAGTCTCGACAACGTTCGACTACCATGTCCCTCGGCAAACTCTGTGCATTTTTATGAGATGTAGAGCTTTTGATTTTGATATTTAAGTTCCCACAAGATATAAGGGCCTCGAAAGGTCCTGAATTCATTGACATCTGAGGAATGTCGCCCATCAACCAGTACGTGGTCTATTTGGGAGCAGGCATCGCCACTTGGGTGTCGCTAGGTGTGTTTGCGGATATTCTTACGTGCCAGGTAGGTACTGCTGATTGCCATCCCTCTAGCAGCAGCGAAGGTCACAAGCCGTAGGCCGTTATCATTGGTGACGGAATGAAGGCTTTCTGGTCCAATGACGGGTCGGAAGATGTTTTCTTTCCGCGCATTAGCGTCTCTGGTGACTATCTTGACATCCTGTTCTGGGCACTCTCCGTAGGCCTTATGTAGGCTCTCATAGAACTCGTCCTTCGTGTCATCGGGCTTATCGTTCTTTGGCGCATATATACTGATCAGACTGTAGTTGAAGAACTTGCCGCTTGTCGCTTATCGGTTTCCATCGAATAACTCGCGTTTTCTGGTTCCCGATCACAATAAAGCCAACTCCACGTTTTGCTCTGTCACCACCGCGCCGCTGTAGTAGATGTGATACTTGAATAAAGTTTTGGCGATGGGATCCATCGCTCGGAATTCATGTTCTCCGGATTAGGGCCAGCGTATCTCTTGGATAGCTGCTACATTCACGCCGACATTTTGCAGTTCACGACCTAGGAGCCCAACACGCGCGAGTTCATTCAAAGTTCTTACGTTCCAAGATCCGACTTTCCAATCCTTGTCCTTTGTTCGCTGCCGGGTCCGTTGCCGTAAAACTCAATCCGTTCGCTTTACTTTTGCCCTTTCGTGGTTGCTAAAGTCTTCGGTAGGCTACCTAAGCATGGTTGCGCTACCTACATCAACCTACCTTCTTCTTTACGTAATGACTACGGCCGTACCCATCACAACCAACCACGCTCTATCAGGGCTTTGGACCTGTAGCTCTGGTTTTCAATATTTTGAAGTTCTTTCGGACATGTTACTATAGTGAGCCGTCATGCGCTAGCGGTGTTGCAAGCACCAACCTTAAAAATGAGGGCTGTTCAGATTTTTTTTAAATATGCTTTAAGATTAAGTCGACCAAATTTAGATCGTAACAGCCTTTACGTGTGCCTCAATGTTTCGATGTTACAGGTTTCAAAATTTTGCAGTATAAGAAGTGGGTCTCGAATATTGCATTGAGATATTCCAAAAGAAGACATTTATAGGACTTTCAAAAAACCCTTAAAACAGGCAGCTCAATCGGTAAGAGCACGATTTAATATGCCGAAGGCAGCGGGTTCGATTCCCAGTTCGGTCGAAGGAATCTTTCGTATTGAACATTTTTGGGTCTTTTGGGGGGGGAGGGTTTTGGCCAAAAAATATTTATTTTTGTGTTGTTGGGGTGGGGGGAAAAAATCTTTTAATAAAAATTGAAGTGCTTCTACAATACTAAATTGAGAGCAGGTGAAAGCTCGTTGAAAAGAGCGCCAGAGCCAGTTAGAATCGTAACCCAACAAACATGACATGTTGTATAACAGCTTTAATATTACCTTATTAAGCGCAGAATTAGCTTATTCAGCTTTTAAATTGTAATTGTAATTTCTCAGTCCCCGCCCTGGCTGACCACTGTCCGCCCATCTGCATTTGAGCTAGGCGAGAACCTACCAAGCCTGCCCGTTGATATGCCCTAGACCATACAGCACACCGGGATCTTCCACAAGCAGGCGCCGGTTATTAACTAACCAGTCCCAACAAGTGTTAGATTCATTACATAGAGGATAGTAGGAGGCAGAAAGTGAAGAAAGAGAGATAGAGGTGTTTGATTGCTGAAACGAAAACGGATCAATGATTAAGTGATTAGTACATTATTGTAATTGATAAGTTCAAGTATGAATAGTTCTCAGCTGTTTCTTCTCCTATTGGTTGTTGTTGCACTGTTACTGCAAGTTTTTGTCATCCAACTTGCTCTTTGATTTCATCCACTACAGCTCGTTTATTGTGCGGGACGCATTTAAATACATGTAAAGATAGCAAACATAACAGAGATATTCATTAGTGGTAACATATATAATACGCTTTCTTATCATGTGAAGCTTAAAGACGGATTAGACGATAAGCTGTCTAGTGAAATATTTTATATTAGTACCGATTTCCGATTTGAACCGATTTATACCAATAGTAAAGATGCTATTGGGGCTACTCACAAAGTGTGATGGTGGTTTATCATTAGGAAAACTAAGCAATCTATATTAAAGCATGAGAGCCAACTTATATCGGTTTACACCAACAGTACGAACGCTGTTGGAGGCGCTCACAAAATGGAATAGTAGTTTTCTTGTTCCAAGATATGTGGCCCATCGAGTATGGCGAACGAATAATATGGATCACAATAAATTATGATCCCCACCATCAACCCACCACACCCGGCGAACCGCCACATCTCACCGGAAAGTAGCTTTATTGTTCTTCTTTGTTCACTCGATCACTCGCGCCACCGAACAATAGGTAACCGAAACAAAAGAAAACGCAATATGCCCAAACCAAATTTTTTTTCACGCAACAAACCCTCGAAACAACCGTTTACAGCCAATGCCCGACGTAGGCTCTTTGATTTTCGTAAACTTTCAATTTGTTCAACTACATTCTAAAAACTACTTTACAACTTGAACTGATATCTGCAACAAACAAGTTGAACCTCCTAAATTGCTCATCTACACTTTGAATTACGGTTGAAGGATTTTGCGAAATAAGCGTCCTTAGAAGCATTTTGTAAGTTGATAGAAACTTTATGCTATTATTGATTTCCAAGCTCATCTGTTTAGTACCAACCGGGGGAGACTTGTTCCTAAACTCAATGATTTCATTATCCCCAATCCGCTCAACAAATCGCAATGTTTTGTGATATAGTGGACGGAATATTATAATGTGAGATAAATCAATACAGACGTCTTCCAAACTTAGAAGATCGACAGGTAATCGGTGTGTAACCACCTGGTACCTCATAGCAAGAAGCTTAGAGGCGGACCGGAAGAGTCGATGAGCTACCTCCCCCAATCAGCTTATTCAGCTTTTAAACAACCAAAATTGTTCTTTAGGAAAGTAGTCAGGGGAACCAATAGGACGTCTAGATTAACTCGGTTGGACTGATTCCTATAGAAAGTCCAATTCATCAAATTTCTCCATTAGAAAGTATACAAACTTTTCGGAGAACTACACTGCCGTGGAACGCATATCAGTCCCATATGAATAGGAAATCAAGCAAATGTGGGACTGGTATGCGTTTCACGGAAGTACAGACTTGCGTACTAACCCTACACACTTATTTTTTTTTATGCCGACCTCGGCTATGCGGATCTCGGTGCCGTGCGTTTGGCTTTGCGTATCTCTACAATAGATACAAAAACAAAAAGCCGAGCTCAACTGAGTGTGGAGGTCCTCTTCTGATCCTTCCTCTTCGTATAAATTAAGCCTCTCATAAGCCCTATACTTCCGTTATACACATGATTGTACAATGTTTTTAGAAATCCCTCTATAAATTGAGGCAGTTATGCTTATAACAGCATTATGAAAGTTTTCCTTAAGTATTATTAGCATCCTCATAGAATAGCCAACGTTAAGATTCCTAATTCCCCATTCCTACTCGAATCATTGCAATCCCTAACTTCGACCAAGCCGCGAGTTTTTCGGCTTTCCGAAACTAACCTAGTTAGTAAGTTATTATCGTTGTAAAAATGAAAAAGAACTCGGCTCCGTTATGCTTACGGCACTTGAGCCATATAAATAAACAATAAAGTTAAAAAAAAATCCTCATACAAGCCTAAATACCTGAAGTCTTCTTTTTCTTTTTTCGCCTAGAAGTCTTAAACCTTTCTCATCATGTGGATTTTATCTAACCTATCATATGAACTATGTTTGATAATCCTCTGTCCACCTTAGAGGTTTTCTCTGTTGTTTGGGATTTCTAGAAGGGTGCAACTCTTTCTAGGATGCTGAACATGTTTTGAAAGAATATTTACAACATCCAACATATTTACGATTTTTAGCGTTTAATACAAAAAGATGGAGAGCGATTCAAGTTACCAATTTAGAAGAAAGATTCTAAAGACTAATTTGCTTTTTCAACCCACTTAAATTGAGATTTAAATCTGTCGCAATCCCAGGGATCCCCATATCAGTTATGGTAATGTTACCTGGTAGCTATTATTATTGTTATTATTATTATTTTAAATTATAGGCATAATTATTTATTATTTTATTCTATATATTAACTTTTTATCAATTTCAAAGCTCTTATACAAAAACCGTAAATAGCAATGGGAAACTGTTCGATTCAGCAAAAAGTAATCAGAAATTTTGTTTCAATTCCAAAACTCAGAATTTAGAAACTGAAATAAGAACACCCATCGAGATACCCTTAATTCGTTTTAAAAACAGTACCTTCAACAAACGATTTACCCATTTCTCTCCAATCAGCAGATAGTCCACGTGTTTTGTGTTTGAATATTTTTGTTCAATTGGCTTCCTGGTTTGTGTGTCCGTTATTTGCAAAATTCAAAAACACTCCAAATTCATTCAAAATAAAACCCACAAAACGTGTTGTTTATTCGTTTGGCATGTATTCATAAAATTGTATTCAAACACCAGTGCGAGTAAAAACAACAGAAAACTAATATGATTTCATTTGCTTGATTTCTTCGGTTCCAAATGGTTCGACTTACACTTACACATAAACACTTAAACAATACATGTCTCACCAAATATCATCGCAAACACTCGTACATGTTTTTGCCACACTCACACAATCACACAAACACACACATAAACACGGCGAATGTTGTTACCGCGCTGCCTTCTACATGAAACCACAAACCACCAAACAAAATCGAATCGACTCGACTTGAATGTGCTTCCTGCAATCTCTGCTACTTGTGCTGCCGCTGGCTGCTGCTACCTACCTCGTGCCTGCTGCCATGGTGTATGTGTGCCTTTCGTGGGTTGCACGGCGGGAATCTTTTGTTTCGGGTTTGGCTCTTTTTGCCCTTCACATAGAACTGGTCAGCAACACTAATGACGATTCTCAACCACAAGGCATGCTAGAGGAAGGCCGTGTCGTCACGGTTCGCGGACTGCTGAAGGGCCTGTACGAGAAGGCATGCCAGCAGAAGATGTGGGGTTTGGTGCGTCATACGGCTGGAATGCTCGGCAAAAGGGTGGAAGATCTGGCCAAGGCCGTCACCGATTTGCTCGTACGGCAGAAGCAGGTTTGTGGTTTGTTCGGTTGAAATTTAGCTTTTTAACTTTACTCGAATATTGTGTATAGGTCACAGTCGGAATGCCACCGAACAGCGAATATACCATCACTGCACCACTACCGGAAACGGAACTTCGTACGTTGATTCACGAAGCGTATGGAGACGACGAGAGTACGGCTATGTTGACTCAAGAATTGCTCGTATATTTGGCCATGTTCATCAGGACAGAGCCACAGTTGTTCCATGAGATGCTTCGACTGCGTGTCGGTCTCATCATTCAGGTTATGGCCAAGGAACTGTCGCGTACCTTAAACTGCGATGGAGAGCAAGCATCCGAACATCTTCTCAACTTGTCTCCGTTCGAGATGAAGAACTTGCTGCATCATATTCTAAGCGGTAAGGAATTCGCTATCAACAGCGTAGCTCGAGGCAATATTTCGATCATTAGTTGTAAATCGAGTCGTGTCAGCAAGAAAAGTCAAATTGGGCTGGGCAAAGAACCAGAGGAAGCGGAGAGTTCAATGATTGATGATCGTCAAGGTCAGTGGTTGAGACGACGTCGGTTGGATGGAGCACTGAATCGTGTACCGCGGGATTTCTATCCACGGGTTTGGACGGTGTTGGAGCGTTGCCAAGGATTGGCCATTGAGGGTCGAATTTTGCCGCAAAGTCTCACACAGGAGATGACACCGAACGAGCTTAAGTTTGCACTGGAGGTGGAAACCGCTCTCAACACTATCCCGCAACCAGAGTACCGCCAGTTGGTGGTAGAAGCACTGATGGTCCTGACATTGGTTACCGAGCATAACATCATTGCATCGCTAGGGGATATCATCTACGTGGAACACCTGGTTCACAAGGCAAACCAACTGTTCCTCGAGGATCAACGACAAATCCATGGCGATGCAATGCTTTGTTGTGCGAAGAATAAGGACATCCGGGAAACGACCACTGCTGGCCTGTTATTATGCGGAGGAGCAGCGTATATTTGCCAGCACTTGTACGACAGTGCCCCCAGTGGCAGCTTTGGAACGATGACATACATTGCAAGGGCAGTCGCTTCGGTGCTAGAGGGATTACCCAAACAGGGCGACATGGATTGCACAATCTCATAAGGAACGCAAATGCTCTTCTAACGTTCTAGGTGTCTCTTCCTATTTCTATCCTACCGAGAGGTTCTTTAAGTGAATGTGCTTAAAACTACTTATTACTCTACTAAAAAAAAACCAAGCATTCAAAGCGTAGGGAAACCCCGTTTGTTCTATAAATGTAGGAATTATTGAATTGTTAGTATCGAAAGTAGCTAGATTACCAAGAAAAAGAAAAGTAGTCATTACTGACTACAGCGAAAGGCAGCTAGAAGGAAACTATTTTGCATGACAAACAACAACCAACGAAACAGAAATCCACTTGGTTTATGATCTTTTTTTTTGAGCATACCATTGCCACCTACATTAGCAATCTACTATACCTATTTGATTTTTTTCAATATACATGTTTATTTATGAGTCAAACTGTCATTGACTTTTCTTAGTTGTAGTTTATATAGTTGGAAATAGAAATCAAACGAAGTATTGTTTCATATCATTATCGAAGAGCAAAAAGTAATAATGGAGCAATAATTATGCTAAAGATTTCCTTTCCGAATTCAAACGATCCGACACAAATCTGAAAAAAAAAAAAACGAAAAGTGATTTTGCGAACGATATAAAGTTGTTGGATGATATCGACATATTATTTTTATTATTATTAAGATTATATCATTCTATCTATTATACCTTATACATACAAGCAATTGACTCTTTATTGGAAACACAAGAAAAATTCATAAATCCCAAGAGAATAGCATGAACAAATGTTGACATATAATGGAGCTTTGTTTTCAATTGATCGGAAAGAAATTCCTTCGGCTTTTGGTCGACATTTATTCCACCGTCCAGGTATCATGCAAGTACAACGGAAAGATAGATGAAAAACGATAGGCCCATTCAAGAACCTTGGAACTTACAGACGGCAAACCGGAAACATATTTCTAGAAGTATCGTACATCAAAATAATGAACCAAATGACATATCCTACACTGTACAAATTGTTCATATGTGAAAAAGTAGGCCAAGAAGTTTTTCTCGGCATTCCCAATCAAACCTTCAAACTGTTAAAATTTCTTTGTTAAGTAAGGCTTTGCTTTTTACTGTTATGCCTACGTTCTCTTCATTCTCCGTATCCGCCCAGTCATTGTATTCCACTAGGTTATGGCTTTTCAAAAGAAAGAACCCCACAGTTGACCATATTGCACTATGAGAATTGACGTTTCCGTGTCTAGTTACACCCGGATGAAGTTGAAGCATCTTCTGTGCTGACGGGACATCCACCAGCTGAAGGCGATTTGGCTCGTGTGAAGCGAAACCAGACTGTCAGAAAGGTGAAGTCGGTACTCGTGGGATTCGTTGCGAACGAAATTCTTGAAATTGTCTGGGATAAGGATTTTTTGACGTAGGACTACGTCTGTGTTTTCGATAACGGGGGGGGGCGAGCAGTCGTTGCCCAGAGAGGCGTTGGTGCAGTTGGCTGTTGTTGCCGATGCTCCCGTCAACCTCGCTGCGAGAAACAGGCTGCTGAAGCCTACGAGTTGGCGGGAAAAAGCCGCCCGTGACAACGAGACAAGAATCAATCATCCCACGTCACCTGCAGATGGCCACCCGCAACGACGAGGAGCTGAACCAAGAAAGAAAGTTCAAGTTCAATCGCGAACTGTTTCTCCCCCGTCAACTAAATCCGTCCTTTTCAGGATGACCAAATCAATTTGCCAACTAAAGAGTTCGTTTGGATGCATTTTTCTCTTCTGCTGTATGAAATTTCCATTACCGCGCCCCGGCTGAACATGGCATTGCTTTAAACGCCGCGTCCCGGAGTAAATGGTAAAGCGCGTTGAACAACCAATGACCCAACAGATCCATAACTATCTTCTACGCGTTAAAGATGGTGGCCCTCTCAACTATCGTAGAAAATACAACCGGGGCCGTATCATAATTAAGAGCCACCAAATGCTTTCTAAAGAGTGTACAGTAGAATTTTCTTGGCCCTTTTCAGGAATGACTTAAATCAATAAGCGGATGGGCCTGACGTGTCTGGGAAGTGTATGGAAATCAGATTGCTGCGTAGTCCTACGTCACTTTTGCGCACAACCCCATTGGGCTGTACCTTGTAGTTTTTTAAATGGTGCACTATACTTCTCAATTTGTGACGCTCTGAAACCTTCAGCTCAATGGAAAGCCAAAAAACTACAAGGTACAGTCCAAAAGTGACGTAGGACTACGCAGCAATCTGATTCCCATACACATATAATTCTTTAGTCACAAGATTCTTTATGTCGTTGTAGAGATCTTTAACCTTTTGTGCATTTAAAATGTTCGATGGCAGTGCCAAACAGCTAATCAGTCGAATTTTCTCCACAAATTCTTTGTCGATTTCCAGGATCTGAGCAAAAGTGTATGGATCACTCAAGAGACGACGAGCCATGTTTCCATTGTTACTACTGCCGCTGCCTCCAATCTTTGGACGGTTAATGTTCATTTTAAATGCTCCTTCTAACGTATCAGAGATTTCGCGGACTTTTCCTCTCACAAGTGGATTCGACTGAGCAAGGTATTTGTCTCCCTGTTTACTGACCTTTTTCTGTGCCGCAACGCGAATCAGCCACTCTACAACATTCAGCCGTGAATGGAAGAAGGAAGGCCTAACTTGCAGATCTGCACCAGGAACACACAAAGGACAGACGTGTGTGTTTCGACCATGGCATAGAATGCACTAACTTTAACGCGGACTTTTCCGTTCTGCTAATTCATGAAACAAACAAAAATTGGTTAATGAAATGTTCTTAAATATTTCGTGTAGACATATATACCAATGAATCGATAACGATAGGTCGACTGTTTATCTCCTCAACCTCACTATAGAGTGCTTTTTACATCATCTTCGTGCGTTCTTCAATTTCTTTCGCCAAGGTCATCGACCTTGCATGACAAAAGGTGTCCGGATTCGGATTGATCCACAGCTTTTGGTCATTTCCAGCTACCAAAATCAACGGCATAGCATGCTCCGAAAGCAGCGAATCATCCTGCTTCAGGATTGAGGTCTGGTTGTAGTGCGAGAACCCAGTAGCAGAGTCTACTGCGGCGGAAATATACAGTATGCAATCGACTATTTCCCCATCCGAAGTAGCCGTCAATGCAGACATCCGTTCTGCCACTTCATCCAACTCCAATATTCTAGTAGTATCACTGCGTACCATGTCACGTAAAGCAACCTTGACTGATAAAGCTCCATCAACTTTCGTTGGACGTGAAATCTTCGGAATTATTGTTGTTCGATGATCCATGATATTTTTTCAAGTGGACAACAACTTTACTCCATGCATTTGTTTCGCAAACTTTTGTACAGCTATGTACTTCCGTTTGCTCATACCGGCACGTGTTTTTAGAAGCAAAGATTTTTCAACGGAAGCGTTCAGTTCCGGTTTTCCGGTGACTCGCAAAATCTGCTTAGCGTAATTCTCACCAGAAATTCTCAGGCCACGCAGAATATTGGCCATATTCGTCAGCAAACCACGGTGCGCCAGTTTCCTTGCGGAACGCAGTAGTTTTTCAATAGGTTCGTTTTTTGCCAGCCGTTTGCTGTATTTATCTTTGGTACTTTCAGACAGATCTTCAAAACATCGACGTTTTGGACCACGAATGCCAGGCTTTTGAGGAGTTGTTAGGTCATCAGATGACTTCGTAGATCGCTGATCAATTGACGTCTATAAAAATGTTATGTGATGATTATGTTTCTGTCAAGATCGGGTAGGTGTACGAGTCATGGCAAGTGTACCACTTCGCACCATTACGCAATGGCGCTAGTAATGGCCATACTCTAGTTATAATAATTTCCATAGACCAAATAACTGGTACACTTTTAAGTATTGCCATAACTGGTACACCTACCCCTATATACATATGTTTCCACTCAGAACCCTTACCTCGAATGTTTGATTTAGCCAGTCGTTGTTTCTCTCATAAAAACGTTCCTTTCCAAGCGCATTTACCCAGCGTCGAGTAAACTGTTTCACCCAATTCGTCACATCTTTAGACACAGTTGACTCACAGCCTACACCTCTCGCTATCAGAAGCTACACTACTCGCTGCTTCTTGCGATTAGAGTTTAAGTAAATTTTCACAATCTCACTATTCAACATTTTGAAAAGAAAATTTTTGCTGCACATTCGAACTTCAATTTGAGTCAAATGACAGTTGTTTATGAAAATTCACTTGGAGAACAAAGAAAATAGGTTACTTTGATATGATTTTCATCCGCAACATCCGCAACTGCTGCTGAAGATGTAACTTCAACTGAATCTGTTTATGTTTTGTAAATTGCACTATAAAATTATCGATGTATATTTGCAAATGTATAATCAAAAAATATGTAGACCTCTTTAACTGTGAAATTAAACTGGTTGAAAATTAAACCTACTAGATGGCACAGCATGAAACTGGTAACAAAAATAAAAATAGTGGCAGTAGTAGTTATCGGAGTAAACACTGAAAAACACATGTTTAGGGTGAAATGGGGTGAAATAAACTATTTCTCGACCTCTGCACAGCATGAAACCGACACCATTCGATTCCTGAGAGTTTTTCACATAAGATATGTCCCTTTTCAAGCGAAAACTACAGCGGCAATTGTAGTTATCGGAGTAAAAACAGAACGAACACACCAAATTAGGGTGAAATGGGGCAAAATGAGCCACTTCCAATGCTCTGCACAGGATGAAATTAGTGGCAATCGATTTATTTACAAATACCAGTGGATTTGAAATAAGTCCGATTACAGCTTCGATTATGCCCACTGTGCGGTTGCTCACAACGACCGCAGCTCTGACCACCGACCGGTGGTGGTGGAAGTTGGTATCAACGTAGACCCAGCTCCCCGCTGCCTACGAAAGGACTACCACCTCGTCAACTGGATGACGTTCGGACGAACGGTAGACCACAACATCGACGAGAATCCGCCCCTCGACACCGTTGTGGACATCGACCGAGCCCTGGAGGGACTCCAACGAGCCATAGATGTGGCTGATGAGGCGTGCGTGCGACGAGTTCCTGTGAGGGGTAAGTTTGTCACAATTGATTCCCACACCTAACTTTTGATCCGCTTAAGAAATATTCGTAGACGCCAGTTTCGGAGGACTGGGGATCTGGACAAAAAACAAGAAGCGGCCAATCTGAATAGGCAGATTGCTTCCAAAATGGTCTCACTCTGAAATGAAAATTTCTAGCGCATGGTCCAAAATCTGGACGACAGCTCCAGACCATTCTGGAAGGTTGCTAAGGTCCGGAAAACTCATCCCAAACCTGTTCCTCCTCTCAAGGTCGCCAACAACATCTTAACTACCCCTCAGGAGAAAGCAAATGCGATTAGCAATCACATCGCTTCGTCGCATTTGCTTGGCTCGACTATCCAAAGTCCGCTCGAAGGTCAGGTTGAACAATGCGTCCAAAATCTGGATGGCTCCCCTTGTGTCGTTCCTCCGGAGGATAGACTCACCGTAGAACAAATTTGCTCAGCGCTGAAGTTCTCCAAAAACATGAAGGCTCCCGGGTTTGACGGAGTATTCAACTTAATACTTAAAAGACTTACCATCAAAGTCTACTCTTTACCGAGTGCCATCTTCAACAGTTGCACTATTTTCCAAGCATCTGGAAGATGGCAAAAATCATCCCCATCCACAAACCCGGCAGAGATCCAACTTCACCCACAAGTTAAAGACCAATCAGCCACCTCTCAGCGCTGAGCAAATTGTTCGAGAAACCAATTCTCAACCGTCTGCTTGCGTTTGTCGAGGAACACAACATCTTTCTTCCGGAGCAGTTTGGGTTTCGGAAAGGCCATTCCGCTGTTGCGGTTGTCGAATGTCGAGTGTAGTAGTTTTTAAGTAGTTTTTTTTTCCAATTTGAAACCAAACCAACTCCACCAAGGTGGTATATACTCAAACATTGAAGGCTAGCAACTTAGAATATTAATTAATTAATCAAACGGTCAAAGATGAAAAGGTAAACCTGCATCACTTGTATACTGAAATCCCATGTAAACCCAAACAAAAAGCTGAAAATAAAAGATCATTAGTAAGTAAGTAAGCTAGATGTGTGGTTTTCTTAACCGAAACATTCCTGATTTGCTTGCCACCGCCAGCAACTAATCCGCTATGCATAGCTAGGAAATACAACGAACTCGACCACATGGTCGGTCTGAAGTGTCGCAGTTCGGTTCGAATTATCCGTTCTAGAATTTTGTTCATTGGTTGTTAAACGTTCTTTGTCATTTATTCCGGGTCGCGGCGTTTAATGAATGCTATGTTTAGCCGGGGCGCGGTAATTGCAATTAATTTGAAACAGCACAAGGAAAATTTGTATCCAAACAAACTCTTTAGTTGGCAAACTGATTTGGTCGTCCTGAAAAGGACGGATTTAGTTGACGAGGGAGAAACGTGGTTCGCGAATGAACTTGGGATTTCTTCTTGGTACTCTTGGTTCAGCTCCTCATCGCTGCGGGCGGCCATCTGCAGGTGACGTGGGATAATTGATTTATGTCTCGATGTCACGGGTGGCTTTTTCCCGCCAACTCGTAGGCTTCAGCAGCCTGTTTCTCGCAACGAGGTTGACGGGAGCATCGGCAACAATAGCCAACTGCACCAACGCCTCTCTGGGCAACGACTGCTCGCCAGTGCTGCCGCCAACTACGATCCAACTGCAGATCCTACTCTGCACAGCTCCACGACCGCCGAAAAACTAAATCAAAATGCGAAGGTGTACCCGTTATATAACATTCATGGCTGCCTAGGAGACGTTCGTTACTTAAATATGAAGTCTGTGCTAGGAAAGTACTGTGTATTTGGTAAATTTACTCTGAAAAATCGACATTATAAGACATTACCTCATATTTGCGTTAATTTTATTAGTTGCATGTTAAAAATCAATAGATTTAAAGACTGTATTCGATGAAATTTGGACACACGCAATTGTTCGTAACTTTTTAGCGTGTGAGTAAAAATTATTGAAATTTTAACTGAATGTATTTCATTCTGTTGTGTCAATTGTGTAATGAGTTTCGTGAAAATCGGTCGAGTGATTTCAGTGATGGCTTCGAATGAAAAAATAGTGCGCCAACAAATTTTGGGCACTCACTTCGAAAACCCAAACGCTTCTCACCGATGGATCGGAAAACAGCTCGGAATCGCACATTCAACCGTATCTCATGTGATCAAAACTCATGTGATAGTGGCAAAAAACGTGGCACATCAAATCCGGAGAAGGCCAGGATGGTATTGAACCAATTTAAGCGTTATCCCAACATTTCGATCAGGGATGTTGCGAAAAAGGCGAAAGTTTCAGTTTGTTTTGTGCAGAAAACAATGAAACGTTCTGGATTACATGTGTACAAGGTCCAGAAGGCACCGAACCGGAGCAATAAACAGAACTCGGTGGCCAAAACTCGTGCAAGAAAACTGTACAGGGAGTGGCTCACAAAACCGTTCTGCATTGTGATGGACGATGAGACCTACATTAAAGCCGACACCAAACAAATGCCAGGACAGGAACACTACGTCGCCACCTCTAAGTTGGCCGTTCGGGAGAGTGTACGGAAGAAGAAACTGTCGAAATTCGCCAAAAAATTCCTTGTCTGGCAAGCGATCTGCGGATGTGGCAAAATGAGTCAGCCCTTCATCGCCTCTGGGACCGTAAACGGACAAATCTACAAGGACGAATGCCTCCAAAAACGACTTCTGCCCTTCTTGAGATCTCACGATGGCCCGACACTGTTTTGGCCGGATTTGGCATCTTGCCACTATGCCCGGCCCGTCTTAGACTGGTGCAAAGATAATAATGTAGTTTTTGTACCAAAAGACTTCAACCCTCCAAACACTCCGGAACTTCGCCCAATTGAAAAAAAATTGGGCAATCATGAAGGCAAAGCTCGTTAAAACTCCAAAACTGATAGAAAATGAACTTGAACTAAAGAAAGTGTGGTTAAAAGTATGTAAGCAAGTCGGTCCTATCATTGCCCAAAATTTGATGAAAGGGGTCAAGGCAAAGGTGCATATGGGTTGGGAGAAGAGGTTCAATAAACCAATGATGTCAAAACTTAACCATTTAGTAGTACTTTATTTCCAGAAAGTTTGAGAAGAATCGGGCTCAAGGGAAATTTTTGGTGTCCTATATTGTGTGTCCAAATTTCATCGAATACAGTCTTTAAATGTGGGAATTAAAGCGTAGAAAATGTTTTAACCTAATGCTGCAAATATTTTGGAAATCGATTGTTAAATAACTTAGTAATTAACGTTCAAAACCTGACCGTTTTTCGTGACGCTCCAAAATTTTCGCAATTTGAATGTGTACCCCAGTATCGAAAACACAGACGTAGTCCTACGTCAAAAGAAGTAGGCTGCCATCTTATTCACGTCTTGCTAGCTTTCGGATATTTTTCAAGTGCTGAAAATTTAGGACAGTTTTTATAATTAGGGTTCTTAGATTATTCAATCTTTTGCTAGTAGTCTAAGTCTGTGTTTATGCTTCTATATATTTGGATCAACAATAGAAAAGGGCCTATCAACATTTGTAAACAAACACTTCTGAGCCCTTTTTCTCGCAAGCCGTTGGCTACACACGCGACGCCCGTGACAAAGTCATAAATGAGTAAACATTTCTGTCAAAAGAAGTTTAAAATGCGTTTAATTTATTGACAGTATTGGCGTCAACGTCTTGAAAATACATAATGCAATTATCACCTCGATTAAAAAAATAAGGTTAAATGTATTTGATTAAAAAAAGAATACAGTTTGGGTAAAACTAGTCTTGTTTCCTGAAATTGCTTCATTGAAATGGATAAAAGTAATTCTCTTCAAGGAGTATATTCGCGTTATTCTCAAAAGTGAGCAATCAATACTCATAAAAAGAGTATATAACTTTTACCGGATATACGGTAAAATCAAGTCCACCAAATGAAAAAGTCAAATATATTTTGATTGCCATTTTTATCACTAGGTGCTGGGTGTAGCGCTACACGGGTCGCCGAACATATATATGTGGAAAAACTAAGCGACTTATTTTGTTAATATAGTATATTTGGTTTAGTTTAGTGTACAGCTCTCGTTAATCAAGCACAGATTTAGCTAACAATACCGCTACAATAAACGCTACGGAGCTCTGCAAACGAAGCACGCCTTTACAGTGCGTGCAAAGATAACAATCTGCACGCAAATCGGTACTGTCATGAAGGGTGCGGCTCGCGGTATTTCACTCGACGGCAAGACCGCCGGGCGTGTTGTGGCACGTAAAAAATCACTTAATTGCATATTAATTATCAGCTACATGGACCAATGTGATTAAACGCTGATTATCACATCTTTGGCTCCTTTCCTCGATCGCGTTGTGCGCAATTTAACGCTTTGCGGCTATCATCTCTTTGTGATCGTCGCGAGCTGCCGGCAGCCATCGTCCGTTTTTTTTTCGTCATCGACCGCACCGAAAATAGCGCGCGCGATTTGCCTACTTTGATGGAAACCAGTTTTCCACAGCTAGCAGTTTCCCCCCGTGACCGATTGCCACAACGAAACCGAAAATGTCAGTTGGTGAAATGAAAGAGAAAACAAAACCCGCTGCCAACCGGCCAATCAGCCTCCAATAATTCATCTCCTTTTCGATCGATTACGACGATGACGAAGGCCCCGAGGCAGTTAATCGATGGAATGTGGTGCCGCCTCCTCTACGCAGCAACATCAACGTAGATTCGTCGTCGTCGTCGTCGTCGTAGGTATGTCAAGTGCAGTTGGTACATAAGACCCTTGTTGGCCGGTGTGGTTTGGTTCCCGGCAGCATAGCAACCACCCCAAGACGGGATGTAACTTGCGTGGTTAGTTACGTAACATACATGCGGCCTTCTCGGTTCAATTTTGTCTTCTTCTTTTTTCTGTCGTTTTTCATCTGCATCTCTTTTGGATGCTGGTTTGGATCATTGTTGTTGCGCTTTTGTTAAAAGTTGCCCTTTTGGGACCTACCGCGCACCATCTCATGGGACTGCGCGACAAAGCGACTGCTGCTGCTGCTGCTGATGATGATGTAGATGATGGACATTTTTCCCACCCATCACCAGCCATGGATTTCCATTTTCCATAATTTTTTTCTCGTCATCCAAGCAACCATAAAAGTGCAAGTCGGTCACAGGCGAAATTGTACCGTTGTTACCGGAGACTCAGATTTGTTTTTCATTAACCAGATAACCTACTTTTCCGATGGGAGGGAACATTTTCACGCACGGAAAGACTTTGATGGAAAGAAGCCATCGCAAATGCAGAGCAAAGAACTGATGAACTATGATGGCATCTGATAAGAAAGTGTAGCATAACTTGTCATTTGATGCTGTCAGTTTTCCAGTAATTTTTATGGGAAAATCACTGAAAGCATTAAAGGGCGGAACACGTTTTCTACGTGTCCGAGATTACAAAATTGACCACGACTCACTCACTGTGCGTATGGTAGGTGTTATCTTACCGCATTCCACGCCTTCCAACTTATCGAATGTCCTAAAACTTAATTGACTTTTCGGTTGACATAACCCCTCAAGGGGTTGATAAATAGATATTCATATGAAATTAAGCCATGCTGACAGACAGCCGGAGCCACGCTTCGTCGCCAACTGTGATCTCCTGTTTGTCTGTTGATACGATTGATTACCTGTATTACGTCAAGGGTAGCTTTGTTCGGTCGGAATCGCAAATGAGAATGTAATGTACCTGCCACATATTGTTATTCAACTTGATTTGTGCCCAAATAAAAAAAAAAACTATTGGTTACCTCTTATACATTCTTCTTCATCAACCGGTTCAGTGCGATGCACCCGCACGTTGTGTGAGAAATTTGGTTTGTTTTGGGTTGCTCTTCGCCCGTGTCCATTAGCAGTGCACATTTGCATCAGATCGGTCGGTTAGTAGGCGAATTGGGGTGATGCATTTTTTTCTCTGTTGGTCAGAAGCATAACTTCGACGTGTATGTGTGAGTGTTGGATAATTTGCGAGCCCTCGGTAACACTTAACCCCGATTCGGGAGGTCTGAATTTGTTTGCGTGTCCGCTCTTTTCTTGCTCTGCTAGCATCGCTGACTTGCCGGCAGCAGTCATATTTTGGCGAATCGTTCAGCTTAAAGATTTACAAAATTTTTCCTCTTAGCACTCCGCTGAGCTGTCACTACATAACCATAAATTATTTTTATCATGAAAAGGAAACTTTAGAACCAAAGTATTTTCGGCAAAGTTGTGGGGGATCTTTAATTTCAGTTAAACCGTGCCATTGAAACGCATAGTTAAAGATTGTACTCGAGAAAATGCAACACTTTCTTTTGTGTATAACTTTTTTTTTGCATGGGTAAACATTTATTAAATTTTGGGTAAAACTAGTGTAGAGCATACAGTGTGTCTCACAATAGGTGTCACCTTTTTACAGTCATGGTTTATTTCAGCTGGGTAATTTTAACAGCGGAATAGATTATACCCGTTTTGAGTGTATTCTTTTGACAGCTTATCGCTGAAGATAAATAAACGATTCCGTTTGTTTATATTTATCAGCTACCATGGAAGCCATACGGGACCAAGTTTTAAAATTACATTTGCAAAAGCTTAGACCGTGTCTGATATTCAACAGCCTTAAGCAGTTCGGAGTGAGTAAGAGTTTTGTTTTTAGTACCTTGAAACGGTTCAAGGTAACTCGAAATGTCCATATTCAACACAAAGGAGATGCCAGACGAACTGCCAGAACGAAGAAAAAGATCAAATGTGTGAGGGAGCGAATAAGACGTAATCCGGCCGTATCTGGCCGTAAATTGAGCAAATTTTAATACAATGGCAAAATTAATTCAATGAACAGGCTCCTCAGACATGATCTGGAATGCAAGCCGTACAAGAAACAACGGGTTCACGGGTTGACGGAGTGTCCAAAGAAGCAGAAATCTTTTGGTTCGGCACGGTGACTGCAATATTTTATTTTCGGATGAAAAGCTCTTCCTCCTTCAGGACAGTCATTATCAACAAAATGATCGTATGTATGGCAAAAGTCTTGCCAATATTCCAAAAGATAAACTAGCTGTAGAACGCTATCAGAATGTATCAAAAATCATGGTACGGGGCGCCGTTTCACGAAAAGGAAAACTTCCTTATATTTTCATAGAACCTAACGTAAAAATCAACACTGAATATTACATCGAGCAGGTTTTGAAGAACCATCTGCTTCCTCATGCTTCAACGCTGTATGGGAATACACCATATTGTTTCCAACAGGACTCAGCTCCAGCTCACAAGGCAAAGAAGACACACGCATGGTGCGTGCGTGGAAAATTTGCCCGATTTCATCACAAAGTTCATAGTAATCCTGATTTGTTCCAACATTCCACATCATTTCCAGTTACATCACGGCTGACAAGTTCTACATAGAACCAAATGGGAAAAGCGAGGTGTTGATAATCGATCGAATCAGTCGAGAAACGTCTCTTCAGGGTAATGCCCTTTCGCAGCAAAACATGAAATGCTTAAGTAATTATCGATTTTTCCGTCTCTTGTCTCGTCGCAGTCAAAACCAATCAACTCCCGCAGGGCATCCAGGTACGTAAGATATGTGGCATCCTGGGGGTGATCAAGCTGATCAGTGGCTTCCACTTGGTCGTGATGACCCATCGGATATTCGTCGGAATCATCAATTCGCAGGTCATCTGGCGGTTGGCCGGATTCGATATCATTCCTTTCGTTCCGTCCCTGACGCATTTGAGTGAAACGCAGGTAAGCAAGGGGCTGTGATATCATGGTAGAATTGGGTTGCAAATTTTTCTTCTGATCTATTTTTACAGAAAGTCCAGAACAATGTCTATCTTGCCATGATACGGCAAGTACTAGACACGCCGTATTATTACTTTTCGTACACGTACGATATTACGCATACCCTACAGCGGTTGCACTCAATGCCACCGGATTTCATGCAGACTGGACTGTTCGAACGAGCGGATTCCCGATTCGTTTGGAATGGGTATCTGTTGAAGCACTTCCATCGACCGGAACTGCGGCAATATAGCCTACCCCTCATTCTGGGATGTGAGTACATGTAGAATTTGTCGGGGAAACGTCCTAAATAACGGATTCTTTTCACAGTTGTTTCCGTGAATGACGTCATGGTGCATAGCCATAACTTCAGTGGATTCTGATATCACGTCGATCCGTACATCGGGCGGGAACTCGGCTGTTCTGTCGAGGTGTTGATCAATCTGGCAACGTGGCGAATTATGTGGAAACCGAACAAATCATCGACGTTCGCGGGGATAAGGTTTCGTTCGTTCAAACACGTGGAAGCATCCCGCTGTTCTGGCGACAGACTCCCAATCTTAAATATAAACCCCCACCGGAGTTGGTTGCCGGTAGGGATCATCTGATAGCTTGTTCTAAACATCTGGATGCTCAGTTGATCCATTACGGTCGCCAAGTGCTTGTTAATCTGATTGATCATCGCGGACCGGAAGATGTCCTGGAGAAAGCGTTCGCCACGACGATTTCTACTCTGGGCAATCAGAGTGTGCGATACGAGTCGTATGATTTCCATGCCGAATGCCGGAAGATGCGCTACGATCGACTACATAATTTGATCGCCAGGTTGGCCCACGAGCAGGATGAATTCGGTGTATTCCACCTGAGAAGAGATGGAACTCTTTTGTCTATTCAGGATGGTGTCTTCCTGCACTAACTGCATTGATTGCCTGGATCGTACCAATGTGGTCCAAAGTATGTTGGCCAAGCGAAGTCTAGAACAGTGCCTCGTTAGGCTAGGCGTCCTAACAACCGGTCAACGAATCGATCCGAGTTCGACCTTCGAGTGGCTCTTCAAAAATGTATGGGCTGACAATGCGGATATGATTTCCACTCAATACTCTGGCACGGGTGCACTTAAGACGGATTTTACTCGAACCGGCAAGCGCACTAAATTGGGTCTGCTCAACGACGGCGCCAATTCCCTAACTCGGTACTATAAGAATAACTTTAACGATGGCTTCAGACAGGATGCCATTGAACTGTTCCTGGGTAATTACGCTGTACAGGATGGCGAAGGCCTCACCGTCCACTGCCCGCTGGTAATTCAGAAGGGATGGAAATATGGAACAGTAAGTTTCCTAACTGATCTATAGTAATTCTTTTCAACTCAAAATTCATTTATTTTAGTTCCCAGTAGTGCTGCTTTTTGCATTCGCCATGTTCTTCACGTCGACTGTCTACCCGCAGGAGTACAATACGGAAAACCTACTCTTTATCCTGTTCTGGGGTTCCATGGTTGGACTCACCGGTGCCGGCATTCTCAAGTACGGCGTGGAGTTTGTCGATTGGCCCAAGCTAGTGCCCGCAACACGATCCAGCAAGATGGAACCCTGACGGTACTGGTAATTTTCTGTTTCATTATTGTTGGGTTGGTTGTTTTTCCTACACGAACAGGTGGATTGTTTTAATTTCTTTCTCTGAACACCGTGTACAGTACATTGGATAAGTATTTACGAACGTATATGTTAGCTCCTGTGAGGCAGGATACAAAATTTTAGAATACTTCTTCCCCATTTCCACGTTTTAGAAGAATACTAGAGAACGATGAGAAGGCATTCCCCATTGACAGTTTAAATAAAATTAGGCATTCTTTAACTAGGTGGTTACTTGAATCTATCTGGATATGAATGAAAGAACTCCTTTTTCGCCAAATGGGCACCACACGGAACTTCTTCGTTTATTTTACAAAATGAAAAAAAAACTTAACTGTCGGATCTTACACCTTTTTGCGCCGTTCAGCTCCATCAATCATTCTGTTGAGCCCCGGCTTGTTCTTCGATTTCTTCTTCACCTCCTCGGTGTCTACGTCTTCTTCTTGCCAAGTACCGCTCATATTGGCCTTCGCCTTCTTGACCTTCTGCTGCTGCTTGGTAACCTTCGGGGTCGTCGCCACGTCTTCAGTCGATTGAACTGCTTTGATCTTCTTCTGTGCCGGAGGAGCGTTGCTTCTTTTGGGAAAATTCTCTGACTTTCGCTTGTTTTTCTTTGATTTGGTCAAGACCGTCTCACTTGCCTCCTGCACTGGATCTTCGAGCTCAACCGTAACCTTTCCTATGGGGTGAATCTTCTTCAACGTCTGTCGCAGTTCATTTTTGTTGTCCTCCGGCTGCTGCAGATATTTGTGCAGTCCCAGTTTGTCCGCATCCGTCAGGACCATACAAGTGGGTCTACAGCCAATGTTGGTTGTGCACATCTCGTGGAAATCATTGCCATCAATCTTCCAAAGACTGATATCCCCGGAACTGGATGCAGTCGCCAAATAATTTCCAAGGAATGCTAGCGCTTTCAGTCGGGATTCGTAAATCCGAATCTTTTCAGGTTCATCTTCATCCTCTACGTCGAACATCAGTAAATGACCGTCGTCAAGTCCGACAGCTAATTCCGTCTCGGATATCCAACAAAGCGAAACAGGTTTACAGGAGCACTGGACCGTACGGGAGGACTTGGTTGTTTCCACTGAAATTACATCCACCACTCGTTGGCCCATAAGAGCAAAGTACTGGCCGTCAGGGCTCCATTCGACAAGCGTCAATTGGCCATTGTACTTGGGATCGTTACGAAGTCCTCGAGTGTACAGAGTTCTACCGCTCACCAGATCCCAGGTCTTTAGGTTCATATCTGAACCCAGCGTAAGTGCTATGCTACTTTGTGGATGAATGGCAAAACTCAGAACAGATCCACGGTGGGCGTTCGACCAGGTTTTATCGATCGCCAGCCGCTTGGTGTTGATCGCCGATACCTTTCCGTCGTTACTACCGCTAAACAGGTAATCTCCCTTCGGGGAGAATGTCAGACAGTTGACGGTACCATTGTGGTGAAGCATTTCGTCCTTGAGCAGACCGCTCTCCAGGTCGAAAATACAAATTCGATCATCCGATCCACCAGATGCTAGGTATTTACCGTGTGTGGCCAGTACCCGCACCGAGGCGGTGTGGTTGTGAGTGGAGAATATTTCCTTCAAGTAGAATCGTGAAGACTCCTGCGGAGGGAGGATTGGTAGGATTAGACTTTAAAAAGCGTGGAGCATACCGACTTATGTAGGTGGGAAAAGACTTACCGATTTCAGTGGTTCAACTTTGTAACCAACAGTGTACTCCTCATAGGTACCGACAATTATCTCCAGTCCGGCCATTGTTTTCTGGGGTTCACACCGTAGGGTGACGGCGGTATGGGAATATTTTTACTGACAGAAATTAAATAAATCAAAAACACCGAATACAGCACGCTTGCGATAAACCATCAGATACCGAACCAATGTTTCTATTCAGGTGTAGCAATAGAATGCATTCAATGACGTTGTAGCAAAGAAATATTCGACGATGGCGTAGAATAATTCCATTAACAAACCCATTCGACGAAACACGGAGTTCTACATCATGCTTGGAGATAATTTGGTGGAATTTGGCTATTTAAAAAAAAACATTGATGTTACAAACTCTTATATGACCCGAAGGGTTAAAGTCCCTCTTAAATACAACAACAATAACCAACACCAACATGCCACCATTTCTGAACCTGTATACAAGTTATTGAGACCGAACAGCACATGTTATTTTTGTTTTGACTTTTCTCAAAAAAGAAAAAAAAACAGTGTTCAGCTTCAGGGTTGCCAAGGTTATTTGAAGAAAATATTCATCGAGATCGATAACATTTATTCAGGAATGTTGTTTTTGTTGTCTTTGTTACAAGGAAAAAAATGTTTAGTATTGCTGGTTGCAGTTGTGATTGGACTCTAGAAGTGCTTTTTGCGGATTTTAAAGTGTGATAAAAGTGCACGTTTACGTCAAATTGTTTTGTTGTCTTCGGTGTACTTATCCTTTATGCTGAAAGGTATAAGTTCACTGAAGACAGGAAACGATTTGTCGTAAACGTGCACTTTTATCACACTTTTTCTGTTTTTATCGGAGTCCATTTTTAGCTGCAATCAGCAATAATCAAATATCTTATGAAACTACATGATCCAAGCGGTCGGACTTCCTAGAACGTTGTTTTATATCAGTGTTTCGAAATATCAACCTGATTGTTTTAATAACGCTCGTTTGTATTCATACTACGGTCAGTCAAATGCAGACTGTGTAACAATAATATTTTTAAAGGTTTTTCTTCAGGTGAAAAGAGCTTACACAACACACTTATTGTTTGCCGTTTTTTTATTATATATATTTGAATTATGTCAGATCCTGGCGAATGATCACCTGAAACACTATGAAAAAAAAAAAATCCCGATGTCTGCCGCAAATTGTGATTATCTACTATTTGATTGAATCACAGAACGGAAGGACAACTTAGAACGATTCAATGACGCGAAAAGTGAAAAATTTTGTTGTTGAAAAGGTAACTCGATTTTATCTGTATCTACTCATTCTATTTTAAAAGTGTCTAAAAAACGTCAAATCAACTGATATACGTGGTATACCGTGGTATTTGTTGCTGCCATATGATCATCACAGTATGCTCCGGTTAAAACAATAAAATTGGAATACGAGTATACTGCCGTGAAACGCATATCAGTCCCATCTTTGCTTGATTTCCTATTCATATGGTACTTAAATGCGTTTCACGGCAATATAGTTCATGTTACTGGAGGATGGAATAAAACGATACTGAATTTATTTGTTAAATTTGGAATCAATGGCCCTTTGATTCAGACAAATCAATATATTGTTTGCATAAGTGTTATCCTTCTTTTAGTAGTAGTTTCACACATTCATAACGCTCTCGCACACCGACACAAGTACACAAATCGTCAGAACAGCTACAGAAGCAGCTGTTACCGTAACACAAGCAGCACACAACTCCACCTCTGTTCTAGCCGGATTTGGCATCTGCCACTTTGCTCGTTCGACGATTGAATGGTTGGAAGAAACCATATCGATTACGTGGAAAAGGACATCAACCAACCAAACTGTCCGCAGCTCCACCCAATTGAACGTTATTGGGCAATTTTCGAGAAAATCCTGCAAAAGAATGTAAAGGTTATTCATAACAAGGACCAGTTCAGAATAATTTATAATTCATAATTCACTTACCTCTTAGCCAGTGCAAAGAAGGAAATATTGTTGGATGCTGATGTGTTGAAGCAATTTGGAACTGCACAAGTTTTTCTCCGCATAAAATGGTTTTGTTCCGTATTTTAGTCTCGAAAAAATAATTGTTTCGAGAAATGTCATAACAACAAAAATCAAGGGCTGCTAATCACGCACTTAAGGTAGCACAAAAACCACGGAACAAAATCGCAGATGACGTCACTTCAATAACACGTTGCTTATAATTTGTATGATGTCAGAACGTGATTCCATGGTTGGATGGTTGATGTATGTGAAAGAGATGGGACGAGGGGAGGGTCGTGGTCCTTGTTTATGTGGCGCGAGTCGAAATTGCCGAAGTGTCAAAGAAAATATAATACAAGCATAAGATCACCACGGAAGCTAAAATTGTCGAATGGAATACGAAGTTCTCCTAATGATACTGCTCAAAAGAATTTTCAGGGTTGCTGTTGAGTTATACATAAATTTTTGAAGTTTATTCTTCCCACACAACTGTTTTTGAATCGAAAAAAATGCCTGTAAATGGGAAACATATTAAGTGGGAAAACAATTCGTGTGTAATATAGAGAACGGCGAATAAGTGTCAAGAGATCTCTCTCTTGCTGTACAGAACCGCCATACGCAAAGTATCAAAAGCTTCTAGTTTATTAACGTATTTTCATATCAATCTAAAATGTTGCTATACTTTGTTCTATACGCTTTATTGTTTGTCTTCACCAGTTGTTGTACAAGAAAGTAAGAGACAAACTAACATTCATGAATGTCATACCCATTTTGAACAAAACCATTAGCTTTGCCAAACAGTTGGATTTTAAAAGACAATAGATACCGAGCGTTTGCGTTTGCGTTTACGTGGATATGACAGTTTTTCCGTATGTTTTCTGTCAAACTTACGTTGACAATCACGAAAATAACTCAGTACTCTGACACCACTGGCAATAAAAACTGCGGAAACCTGCGAATAGTAAACGAAACACGCATATATTTCAAATTATAAGCAATTATAACGTCATTAAAAACGTTCTAACTGAACTCAACGAAATAACTCAACTCATTTAAAAAAAATCATAAGGGTATCAGTTAAAAGCTTCGAACAAATTAAGATAGGTATTGCAATTCTCGATTGTGCTAAGCAAGCCATGTCATGGCTAAGGGACTACGCTACGTTAAAGGGTTGTAAGCGACAACAACTCTAAAAAACGGATTTTTTTTTAATAATTTAAGTAAGATCCTGTATATCTAATTGTCATGCTCCATTTAACATGTAGATCTTTTATATCCTTAAACAACCCTATTAGACTTGAGTCTAAATAAAAATCTTTAAGTTCCTGAAAAATACTCAAGCATGCATGGAAAATTTCATTCAAATAAAAAAAGTCGATTAAAATTAAACATACATACTATCAGACCATTCTTACTGGAAATGCTCCTGATTGATTTCACACCGCAAGTTGTTACTATTACAAACGTAGCAGGCTGTACATGTAAAATCAAATTTATTATTATTTACTACCATGAAATCAGCTGTCAAAGTGGATGAATAAGCAAGGGCTTGCTTATTAAAAAAAGAAGAGTATAATAGTCTATATATAGGCTTCTCAAAATGCTTAAGTGTGAGGTGATGGGATGTGATATGTATGAGATATAATAATTGATGTACGTACAACCACCATTTCCTGCTCACGCAATTGAAACGCCAGAGAAGTCTATTTTAGATCAAATCATCATTTGTATCTCTGTTTATTTACATTTATACATTTCGTTCCACGAGGAACATACCTTCATGTAAGCAGCTTGCTATTTTATACTAGCCTGTCTAAAAATATTGTCTAAGCTTGGAGCAAATTAAATTATTTTCCGTGTAACATGTGTGACTTCAACCGCAAGATGTCGTGACTAAGAGCAATCAAAATTCATCAATATTTAACATCGAAGATATACTTCCGTTCCGTGATTGAATTGAGAGTGTAACCAGTGGGTGGATAGTCATGAAGAAAATGAATATTTTTTTTGGATCAGGAAGTACTAGCATACCGATCCCAAGCTCGGTCCCAAGCAGGGATGCCAACCCAACAAACATCGGTGTTGAATTAGAGCTTGTTCAAATAAATTTGGAGAAGCTATTCAGCTATTCTAGAAGAAACAGCTGAATAGCTTCTCCAAATTTGCTTGAACAAGCTCTAATTCAACATCGATGTTTATTGGGAATGTTCCAGTTTAAACTGGATTCTTCCAGTTTTTTTTACGGGATCCAGTCAAACAGTTAAATCTTCAAATCGTCCAGCTTTTCTGACTTTTGTCCAGTTTTTTCAAGTTATTTTTTCACAACCTGGTTTGCTCCACGCAATTTGTTCGTATGCAAATAACATGGAAAATTCGTTCGATTCAACTGATGTCGAGGATTAGAAACGAACATATGTTGACTTTTGCACAACGAGAATTGTAGTTTGAATTACAACCGAAAATTTGTTTGTTTCAAACTAGACTCATTTTTCTCCGTGATCATATATGATTGACCAGTATTCTTATACTCATTTTAAGGTATTTGCATCTTTGCGTGTTTAACACACATCCTGCTTAGTGTAACCATGGCTTAACAGTCACACTTAACGAAATGTTTACGTTTTTATCCACACATTCTTACCCCTCACCGCGAATGACGAGCGCAAAACAAAAAACACCAAAAAACGCTTCCTCCCCTTTGCCCATTCCTGGTCGGCCCGCCCACAAAAACTCGCCCGCACTAACTTCTTTGACTGCAACGCCATCTCGCGAAGCCCAGGCCAGATGATTGAATTGACATTCAAGTGACATTCTAGGCTCGTTTTTTTCGCTCAGAACTTCATCATCGTAACTGCGGGAGGTCCAGTCGTCCCAAATTGCACTGGTGGAAAAGAAATTTCGTTTCCGCCGAGTGGAAGGTCCCAAAACTGGTCCTGAACCGTTTCCCCGGTAGTGCAAGAGTGATCCGCTGCTGGAGCACGAAAAATCCGTCCCGTTCGAACGGGGTGAGTGCGTGAAAAGTGCGATTAAAGTTTGTTGGACGTCTTTCACCTGTGCGTTCCTTCGGGTTTAAAGTGTAGTTCGATTGTGTTTTATCCTGCAGGCTGCAGTATTGAGTTTTGTGGTCGGTAGAAAACATCCCCTAGATGCGTGAATTTAAAACATATTTATGGACTTTTTTTTAATTATTTTATTGTAGACTTGTCGAATTTGGGATAATGAGAAGCCGCAGCAATTCGGGGGTCCGGCTGGACTACTACCAGCGGATCGTTCATCGTTTAATCATGTCTCACCAGCAGCCGGTCACCGGTTTGTTCCCCGCCAGTCCGCACAACCAGCACGCCTGGGTAGGTAATCGAGTGTGCAAACGGAATGAGTGTTCCACCCGTTACATTTGGCTTGTTGCTTTCCCAATGCTTTTGTATTATTCATATTCTGATAATCTATATCAATTATAATGTATACGATAATGTTCTATGCAGCGCTGCCAAACGGGCAGGGGGATTGGCGGACAAACTGTAAGAAGTGTCGATAGTTTGCTTTGTTAAGTTTGATACTGCTTTGCACACAGAAAATTTGTTGCTTTTACAAAATTGGCACAGAATTCAAAATTGTTGTAGCTTTAGGAAAGTGCTAGAGCTCGGTAAACGGCAACATTTTGGAATCATTACACCTTTGGCAGCACTGCAATTTGCGTGCCGGAACGTCTCAAGGTCATATAGTTTAACGCCCTTGCTTTTGTTTTTTTCTTCTTCTAGATTCGGGACAATGTCTACTGCATCTTGGCCGTGTGGGGTTTGTCGATGGCATACAAGAAGATTGCCGATCAAGATGAGGACCGCGCCAAGGCGTACGAGCTGGAGCAGTGCTGTGTGAAATTGATGCGGGGTCTTCTGATGGCCATGATGAACCAGAAAGATAAGGTCGAACGGTTCAAAACGACTCAGAATCCGTTGGATTCCTTGCACGCCAAATATTCGAGCAAGAATGGCCAGCCCGTAGTGGGAGACGAAGAGTGGGGTCACTTGCAGATTGATGCCATTTCGTTGTATTTGCTGATTTTGGCTCAGATGACTGCGTCTGGGCTGCAGATCGTGTTTTCGCTGGATGAGGTGTCTTTTATTCAAAATTTAGTATTCTACATCGAGTCGGCTTACTGCATTCCGGATTACGGTATCTGGGAGCGTGGTGATAAGTCGAACCATGGTCAGACGGAATTGAATGCCAGTTCGATTGGCATGGCTAAAGCGGCTCTTGAGGCTATGAATGAGCTGGATTTGTTCGGAGCTCGTGGCGGATCCGGAAGTGTGATTCACGTGCTGGCCGATGAGGCTCACAAGTGCCAAGCGGTGTTGCAGTCGATGCTGCCGAGAGAATCGAACAGCAAAGAGTTGGATGCTGGTTTGCTGTCGGTGATTGGATTTCCTGCCTTTGCTTGCGATGATCCGCAGCTGATTGAATCCACGCAGGATGCGATTGTCACTCGGCTTCAGGGTCGGTACGGTTGCAAACGATTCCTTCGAGATGGTTACAAGACCCCGAAGGAGGATAACACCCGGCTGTACTATGAGCGCTGGGAACTGCGGATGTTTGAGAATATCGAGTGCGAATGGCCTCTCTTCTTTTGCTATTTGATTTTGAACAAGGAGTTCCAGAACGATAAGGATTCCGTGTCGGAGTATTCGATGAAGCTGGAGGAGATTCTGGTGAAAACCGAGGAAGGCATGCGACTGGTGCCGGAGCTGTACGCAGTGCCGGCAGAGGTGGTCGCGGGCGAGTATAAGAATCCGGGCTCACAGCAACGGGTAGCGGTCGGACGATGCCCCTTCCTTTGGGGTCAATCGTTGTACATTTTGGGCAAGTTACTTCAGGAGGTAAGATTATTAAAGTTTGTATGATAGTTTGATGAAAAACCTTTGATGATTGGGCAAAAAATATGGGAATTTCACCTGGGACTGCTCTTTGTTTTCAGGGATTTTTGGCAGTTGGTGAGTTGGATCCGCTAAATCGTCGACTGGGCGCGCAGAAGAAGCCGGATGTGGTAGTCCAAGTGGTCATCCTGGCGGAGGACAGCGACATCCAAGACAAGTTGGCCGAGCATGGCATTCACGTGCAAACGATCGCCGACGTTACGCCGATCGAAGTCCAACCAGCCAGAGTTCTCAGCCACCTTTACACCTATCTGGGTCGGAATAAGAAGCTTGGTCTCAGCGGTCGTAAATCCCGAGACGTCGGTATTCTCAGTACGAGCAAGCTCTATTCGCTTAAGGATCGCATCTTTGCCTTCACTCCTCAGGTAAGTTTCGGTTGGTGAATGGCTGCGCAAAACTTTGCTCCGTCTTTTTTTTTTTAAACGTTTGAGGAAATCTTGCTACGCCCAAACCACACCGTTTGAAGTTAACCCCCCGTTTTTTGCAGCGCTTCCGTGAGGGCTAGCTTAGATATTTTGTTCACAATTTTATTACTTCCTCGTCCCATACCCATGTATCTAGTTCTCCGACGTGGCCCGCTTCTACATTGCCTCGGACAACGAACTGATGATCGATCTGCTGAAGGGGGAGATCAACTTTCTCAAATCGGCCTGGCAGAATCTCCTCGGTCGGCCACTGCTGACGATGACGCTGAAAAACGTACATCTAGGTCGGTGCTCCGCGAACCGTTTATAGCCTATCATCTTTCCCATTATGCCTCCATTTCCCCTCTCCCTCTCTTTCTCCAAGAAGCTCTGTATATTTATGTATAGTTTCTCTTTTCTGTATCTATAATATTATTTTCATTTTAGTTTTTATCTTCACTGTGCTAATTTTTTTTCGGTTATTCACTCCTCTTTTTCTCTTTCGATTTATGTATCTAAACGTTTTCTGTTCCTTTGAATTTCCTGTACATAAACCAACGCAGAACATAGATGGTAGTTGATTTGTTTGGCTTTAGCTTTTCTCTGCCGTTGGAAAGCATGCGTGTATAATTCTTCTTCCTCTTCCGCTTCCTTGTGCTTGTTATATTGACCATTTTAGTATTTCGCTCGCTTCTCCTAAACGGTATGCTGGGTTAGAAGGGGTTCTTCCGCTTTTCAGCCTCCCACCAATCGAAATCGTTCTTCGACTACGTCGTCTTGGGTTTCACCGAATTAACAAAAGAAGGAGCCAATGCTGACTATGCACTACATCCGGAAGCTACACGAACAGACCGAATAGACGGATCTCTGAAATCGGCAGTTGTTTATCCTTTTAATTGGCAGTGTCTTTCTCTCTCTCTTTCTCTTTTTTTTCGTTCGTTCCAAAATTGGCTGCACCCAAATGTAAATTTGAACAACACCCAAAAACAATCGAAACACACATCAAACCATGGCGGTTGTGGTTTACATTATGGTGACGGCTTTCCACCCACCCACTGGTTCGGTTGTCTAGATCTTTGACCATGACGAGTACTATATGTCACGCGATCCGTCACTGCTGGTCAGCAATTTCATGGACATACTCGCATTCCTCAGTATAAGCTGGCACCATCTGCTTGGTCGGCCGACGATCACACTGACTGCCACCAACTGGCTCGTAGGTAATTAGAACACGATCTATTTGATAAAATTACTCTACTTCTTCTCCATTCCTTTCACTACTACTAATTCTTACATCAACAACTTTCTTCACATTGCCATTATCCGCTCATGCCATATCGTTGCACACAAACGTTGGTTCCATCTTCTAAAATCATCAACTATAAGCTACCCTTTGCGTTTCTCATCATCATCACCATTCGCAGTCATACATTAAAATTTTGCGATTATTTTGAGTTGAGTTGTGTTGGATAAAAATGTGGGAGTCCTGTCGGTGTATGTTTTTCTATAAGTAGTTCTTAGACAACAGCGTTCACTGCTTCAAATAGGTTTTCTGAATAAGTGAGATTTATTCAATTTTGTGATATGTGAAAGAGATTTCTTTAATTGCCTTTACTGCAGACTGCCCTCTTAGGGCATCTTCAACGGTGGTCCAAATCGTAGTTTGGGTTTATTTCTTTAGACCAAACGCAAATACATTGCTGCACCGGTGCTGTTAATTTTTTTTTATACCGGATCTATTTTGCATCATTTTAATTCTGATATATGTTTTGATCTATTCTTGCAGCAGTTTGGAACAAGAAAAATAACTTTCCAAAATGCTAAACGCTATTTGATTAATGAGTAAAATTTCTGCTTTCACTAAGCAAAATATCAACTTTATTGAGTATATTCTGAGGTGTATTTATGGCCGTGTTTGGTGCGGGTATGCAGGCGCCGGACAGAAAGTGGTGTTGCTCGCCTCGGATGCTGATAATTACCTCAAGTTGCTCCCGGTGCTTGCGAATTGCCTTTTCGTTTCATTCCCGAACAACGAATGGTTCTTTTAGTTTTTTTTCAGCCACGGTATTTTCCAGAAAACGCTGACTAGTTCGAAATGAGGAGGCTCCGGGAATAGTGGCTGTTGCGGATTTTACGACTAGTTTGGTGGCAAATTCCGATTCCGAATAGTATTTCGATTGCTTGGAAATGAAAAACAATGAAGTCTTCAAAGTGAATAATCGGTTTATTGCTGGATTGGTTATGATTGGCACTAGCAAATAGCTCATACAGATGAATTTTAGAGAAGCCTGTTATATATAAACTTTCGGCAGGTGGGGATCAGGATATTCAGGCTTATCTTCTGGGAGAGAGGATACATTTTACTATGGCAGTTTTGATAAACTTTCTGGGACAAACCGATGATATATTGATTCAATTCGTGTTTCTCGGAGGAAAAGTTTGAAATATCTTTATTTTTTTCAGGAATCGTTTTTAAATATTATATTATTCAATTACATATTCTACAGCTTTTCGACAATACTATGCACTTCTCGGCAGTTACACGAATTGGTCAGAACTTATATAAGCTTCTAGAAACTGAACGAACTCTAAAAAAATATTTTCTGAATTACTACGAACTTCGGAATATCTATGAAGATTGGGTGGAAATATAATGAACTGGACAGAAGTTGATTAAGCTTCTCGGAAATTGAATAAACTTATTGGAAGTTTCAAGATAATCATGAAGTTTGCTCGCTCTATTTTGAAAAGAGAAGTAGTGGAACTTCAGAGAAGTCCATTTAATTGTCGAAAAATTTTCAACGTTTCTGGAACCTTGGTTGAACTCTCAAAACGTATGCTGATCATCCATGGAATAGAAACAACTTTCTGGAAATTACCGGAACTTTGCAAAGCAGATTTAGCCACAATATCACAAATATTTCAATAATTTACGAGACGTTGAGAACAATCTGGGAAGTGGGTCGATTTGCAAAACTTTTAATAAGTTGGTGGAATTTCTGTGAAATATATAGCATTTACGAAGTATTGTTAAACCTTACAAGAACTTTTTAGAATCTCCAAAAAATTCAATTGAAAGTAAAAAAAAAAAAATATTCAGTTCTTCTTAAAACTTAAGTACCCTGAGCATCTGGGATGTTCTCTGAACTAATGGAAAGTTTCTCGAGCTTCTGGGAAGATCCCTGAACTTCTAGGATGTTTCCTAAACTTATGGAAAAAATCTTGAAATGTTTCCTAAACTTTTAAGAATGCTCAAAAAATCCTTATAAGTTTTCTGAATTTCTGGGATGGTTTTCTGAAATTCTGGAAAGGCCCTCGATCTTCGGAGAAGTTCTCTGAAATGCTTGGAAGATCCCAGGACTTCTGAGAAATTTTCTGAATTTCTGGGAACTGCCCTTTGAGCTTTTGTGAAGATCTTTGAGTTTTTGGGAAGTCCCCTGAATTTCTGAGAAGTTCTCTGCATTTCTGGGACGTTTTCTGAACGTCTGAGATGTTTGCTGAGCTTCTGGAATGTTTGCTGATCTTTCGGGAAGCTCCCTGATCTTTTTGGACGTTTTTTGAAGTTCTGGGAAGTTTTCTGAATTTCGGGAAAGCACCCTGAACTACAAGGAAGTTTTTTGAACTCCTAAGAGTTCCCTGAACTTCTGAGAAGTTATCTATACTTTTGGGAAGTTTCATGAACTTCTGAGTAGTTCTCTAAACTTCTAGAAAGATCCGCAATCTTTTGAAAAGCTTCATGAATATCTGGAATGTTCTCTGAACTTATGGGATGTTCCCTTATTTGCTTGGAAAATTTGGGAAGTACCCTGAAATTCTGGAAAGTTCTCTGGGTAGTTCTATGAACTTCTGAGAAATACTAATCATAGTGAATTATCACGATTATTGTACAGAAGAGCAGTTCCCCTTTACAATAGAAATGGTAGTTTACTTGAGCGAGTTTGCATTTTCAAAAGATTTGCGGAAGAAACCATTGTTTACGTTTGCGACATTGACCCTTATGAAAACTCCATGTCGAATTATCCTTTTCAGTTTTTCATTACAATAAGAAATGACTTTTATTTAGGATCCTACTAGTGGAGAGATCTTATTCAGCCAAAACGAGATACCTATTAGTATGTATCTTCAGTGCTGATACCAAATGGCATGGTTAGAAATGATCAAAATTTGTTCCAAGACACGTTAGAATTTCTTTAAATGAGGCAGCAGAACTGATTGTCTTGAAACAAATCATGTTTAGTAAAAAACCATTGGATTAGTAAGCCAGGAGTCGTAACGTTAGAATATATCTTTCATTCTATCATTCAACTTCAAATGATCAACTTTTGTACTTATTTAACAAGTTACAGTAGGTTCATCGCTGAATATTGAAGCTCGGAAGATTCGAAATTGTAACCACTATAGACTATAGACTTTCTGGAAGTGTGCGGCTGTATAGACGGTAAAATTGTAAGACAAGGAAATTTCCTTCCCAATGCCGTCAAACTCAAGAACAAAGCAAACGGAACTTTCGAGGTAGTCAACACTGTAAACAACCAAAAAGCGATAACGAAGATCATTCTTCTACTGGATCCGATATATTCTGTGAGGCAATGCTCGGCCCTTCTTCCCAGACTTTGCTTGAAGATTCCGGACTCACTAGGAGAGTCCGACGACTTCGGAAGCCGGTAAAAACTAATTACAGTAGAGTACAGGCCATTGATTGTGGATCTGAAAAACTGTGGAACCGCGGTCACAGAAGATGCTATCAAGACCAAGCGCTTCTGGTCAAAGAAACAACACAAACACAAAGAAAGGATTTGCGAGGAATAAAGACATTGTCGACCAAGCCAGACAGCAACACTTAATAGTTTTTGAATCCAGAGCAACATCATGCATTCGGCTCAACAACGGATTGGAGTTTACTAATCAGATATTTTCGGAATTCATTGTAGAATCTGTAAGGGAGGATGGATCGCAGTAGGCCATGATTTTAAAATGGTGTGTTTATCTTTTGCTGCATCCTTTTCGTGACAAAAGAAATGTTTAGTTCAAGTAATGTGCAAAAAATGCAATTCGCTGTTTCCTTGAAGATCGAAGTAAACTCTGGTCGCCTGTGGACGTATATTTATAGCTGTCAATTTTTTTCGCTGTTTTCTCAAAATATTCAAAATGAGAAAATTAGGAAAGTAAGACTTGAAAAGATATTCTCGCAAGAATTCGTATCACGGTATCGGCGAGTGCTAGCTCGAGAGGTGCGTCTTTTTCCACCCACCTTGTAATCCTCAGAGTACAGAGATATGCGGAAATTCATTCCGATGGTTTGGCAACGGTGTTCGTTTTGTTTACAAAGGCTGCCAACGCTTCCGCAGAGTAAAATGTTATAGCTTTGCACGTGACTTCTTCGTTGTCAGCTCCCATTGTTGTTTACATTTATAACGTACAAGTGATTTATCACGAGTATTTATAAAATTATCAACTATGAAGTATATTGCAACGTTTTGCTAACCGCGGAGGTGTTGAATCATCGAATCATCAAATATCTCTGTTCTCTGAGGATTACTAGGTGATTCCTAATGGTGACTTTTGACTTGTCGGTTCCATTCCAAACAAACAGACAGAATTGGACACTTAAGTAGAATTATCTTCAAAATACTGACGTTGGACACTGTGTCAGAGCAGAAACATGGCTATAATCTTCGGCAAACGCCGTGAAAAAGTGGGAGATAAAGGCCAGCAAACGAGCCTGTTAGGATGGTTTTTGTTTGAAAGCCAATTCGAACCACTTACAGGACTGCAATGGTCAAAACCAAGGGTGCCGGTTTCTATCGAGCAATTACCGATGTTATTGGGAAATCTTTCCGTGCCATAGCCCGAGTCCCTGGCCTCCCACTGCCATATATTTGTACCAGCGTTCCAGTATCCCAGCCCATGACGCTGTCCTGGCGCAGTCAAGGATGGTCGGCAAACACTCAACGGCGACGGTTACGAATGATGAACTCATTGTGATAGCTAAGTCCCTCAAGGTGCTGGCTTCCGAAATGCTAAGGGTAGTAATGCAAAAATGTCTGGTCGAGGGCGTCTTCACAGGCATCTGCGTCAGATTCTTGTACTACTGCCAAAGAAAGGGAAGCTACCAGGTGATCTATCGGCATATGGACCAATATGCTTGTTGGAAACGATGGGTAAGGTGCTTGATAGGGTAATCCTCAACATGCTATCGAAGTACAGGCGCCCGTCAAACAATCAGTTTGGCTTCCGAAAAGGCAAGTCAACGGTGGATGCCATCCTGTCTGTCATTAAGATAGCCGAGATAGCACTCCAGCGTAAGAGGCTGGGTGTCCGCTACTGTGCAGTGGTCACCATTTACGTGAGAAACGCGTTCAATAATGCCAGTTGGGAAGCTATTGCCAATTCGCTCTAACCCCTACGGGCTCCTGGATACCTATACAGGATTCTGGGAAACTACCGCAGGAGTTCGGCAAGGTCTATTCTGGGCCCGGTGCCCACTGTAAACAATGTATGACGAACTGTTGAGATTAAAGTTTCCCAACGGGGTAAAGATTTACGGTTTCGCAGACGAGATCACCCTTGAGGTCTATGGATAATCCATAGAAGAGGTGTAGTTAACGGCCACACACTTCATTGACTTAGTAGAGGGTTAGATTCGCTCCAGGACACTGGTGCTAGTCCATATTAAAACATAGATTGTTGTGCTTAGTAACAGGAATTCGGAGCAACAGGCGACGATCAGCGCGGGTAATTGGTACTGAGGTACTTGGGGCTCATGATCATGATCATGAGCCGTCCGTTATCAGCCAAGTCCATTAGGCCTGCAAGAAGGCTTTCATGGCTATATCGGCATTATACCGCATGATGTCGAATAGGTCGGCGGTACAAGAGAGCAAGCTCCTGGCTGGTGTCGCATTGTCCATACTCAGGTATAGCGGGTCGGCGTGGGTCACCACGTTAAGTACTAAGAGCTACCTACGTAAGCTGGATAGTACACACAGGCTAATCTGCTGCACAGTGTAACGCGACGAGGTCAGCATCATAGCGTAGATGATACCCATTGGCATCATCATAAAAGAGAACTTAGAGTGGTTCGATCAACGCGGCAAAGTGCTCTTTTATTCGGTGGTAAAGAGACAGAGTGAAAGTGTGCACGGCCAGAAATTGAACTCAATATGAGAGGCCACTTTACTCAGTCGCATGGGAACTGCGACTCAGTTTCCTAGAAAGTGGAGTTACTTAGTCTATGAAACTTTTTGCGAAACTGAGTAGCAGTTCTCATGCGACTGAGTAAAGTTGCCTTTAAAATTAAGTTCAATTTCTGGCCGTGTGCTCCTGTGATGGGATGGCTTGGAGTGAGTGAATCACTCTCTCTTTTTAAACGACCCCTCTCACGTGCTCTCATCTGTCTTCGCCCACGGGCTCTCTCCTGTGATCGCTGCCGCGTACACTTGTGTGAGGACGCGCCAGTGCCCTTTCTGTTATTCGCTGGTGCGGTTGATAATGAAAACGTCGTCGGAGTTGTAGAAAATGTCCGAAAAAACGGAGCGGGAAGAAACATTTTTCTTTCTTCCTTTGTTATGTAGCGTCAAAGAGAATTTTCAATCACTGTTGTATATTAGTAGAAGAGCCCACGCCAGTGGGGGGGTCATTGCACTCTAAATCCTACACCCTGAGTTATTTAGGAGTCCAGTTGTAGATTTTTTGTCCAAGCAGTCTAGTTGCCAAGCAGTGATGTTTGTTCAAACAGAGTGAAATCACACAAGCTTGTCAAAGTGGGCGAACATGGCCCAAGTTCCAGATTTTTCTATCAAAATAGTGCTTAACTTCGAATCAAAACTCTCCGGGTGGAAAAACACTTGCTGACCTGTTCCTGAAAAGATTAATACGCAATACTCTCGATCGCGCACAAATCGGATTCCAAGCCTGACTGAACTGACCCTACAACACCATCAAAAGAAAGTTCAAAGCTGATAACCTGGCCTACGCTTTTTTTAGTGTTCGACCGATCAAGCAAAACCCTTTATGAGCGCAATCCTTAGAGGAAGTGTTATACACAGGCTGTAAGCAGGGATAAATGCTTTGCTCGTGGTATTTAGATTGCATACAGTGAGATAGCCAGACGTGTTTGGAAAAACTTTTGGTAAATTTAGGCTGGACAAAATCTGGACACGCATAAATAAGTATATCTCTGGAAATACTTCATCAATGCGTGAAATATTTCGCAGACTGACGAACATATGTCTGTTCGTTGTGTAAGATCGATTTTTGGTGATACTACAAGCTTTTAGATCGAAGATGGCATCGAAAGAAGAGCAAGTGCGAAAAGCAATTGTGTGCGGTCGCAATGAAAACCCGGATCTGTCAGTAAGAAAACTTGCAAAAAAGCTTGGTTTTCCTGCAAGCACTGTCCATGACGATCTTAAATCCTTCGATACACGTTTGACAACAGCCAGGAAGGCTGAGAGCGGAACACAAACGGATCTCAGGAACCACTAGAAGAACGCGAAGGTGAAGCAAATATTGCAGAAGAGACCAGATTTTTTGGTACGTACTGTGGCTAGAAAAATAAAAATGTCCCCAACTTTCGTGCATACTTCCAAGCACCGGCAAGGTATGAAGTCGTTCAAGGTGAAAACTGTACCGCACCGTAATGATAAACAGAATGTGACGGCTAAAACCCAGTCTCGCAAGTTGTATCGCGAATATTTGACGACGTTTTCCTCCGTGATAATGGACGATGAAACTTATGTGCTGGAAGACTTCAATCAGCTTCCCGGAATGTCTTATTATACTGCTATGCAACGGAACGGCGAAGAGGAGCATTTTAGGAAGAAAAAGGCCAAGTCTCCCAAAAAATATGGCAGGCAATATGCAGCTGTGGTCGAGCAAGCCAAAGCTTCATCATTATAGGAACGGTAAACAAGGATATATACCGTGAAGAATGCCTAAGAAGCGATTGTTACCATTCCTACGCAGCCATGACGCTCCCTCGCTATTCTGGCCCGATTTGGCATCTTGTCACTACGCCAAAGATGTTTTGGAATGGTATAAAACGAATGGAGTCCGTGTTGTACCGAAAGAGGCAAATCCACCTAACTGCCCGGAGTTGCGACCTATTGAGCGGTATTGGGCTCTCGTGAAGAGAGAACTCTCTCAATATAAACAACAAGGTACAACTATAGAAAAATCGGTTGCAGAAAAGTCTGCACAGACCCTAACGGGTGGAGTAAACTTAAAAGTTCATAGTTTCTTCAAGCAGCCTAATTAAGTAAATGTAATTAGTTTTAAGATGACTACTAATGCACAATTAAATGATTAAAAAATGCATCTTGAATTGAACTAACAGCAATTTTGTTTTATTCCAAATTTTATCTGTCCAGATTTTGTCGCGAACAAGCCTTAAATTCGAAGGACTCATACATTAAAAGTATATGAACTTTACAGTTCTGTAGTTAAGAAATGCTTTCGGAGCATTTTGCTATGATATCAGATCGTCTGATGAACGAATCGTTTCTCAAAAATTGCATTGTAAAGTAGTAAGGCTATTCGTTACATGTATTAGGCAAAGGAAAAGTGTGTGACGAGGAGTATAGTCATATAATTTGAATGCTTACGATCAAATTGAAGGAGAATGTTCTCCTATTTTAAATATTTTTTTTCTCTTTATTTCAATTTTGTTTCATCAACCAGGCTACTCATATTTTTCCATCATTGCCCTTAATTTGGCGTTTCCATGTGCGTCTTCGTCTCATCGTCTTGCTTGATCCGTTGTATCGTATTGGTTAGGTATCTACATACTATCTTTTGTTCGAAATATATTCACCCATTAATCATATGCATCCTGAAGCATCTTTCCATTCATTTCAATTCTTAAAAAAAATATCACTTTTATAATTGGAGTGATTCGTTTTTCAATTGTTCCGCTATTCGATTGGCTTCAATATGGTTTCGAAAACAAACAAACAAAATAACCTTGTAGGTTGCTGCGATGGAAACGATTTCATCCGATCTGGTCAGCTCATTTTGACATAGTGGAATCGCTTTCATTGCGCCACCATTATTGACTTCTCATTTTCTGCATCCTTTTCGCTTCCAACGTTTACCGTCGTGGTTTTAACAAACAACAAAAAAAAAAAAAGGTTTTACTCACAACGGCCGGATGTGACTTGGTGCTTTCGCAGATTTGTTACGTTACTATGGGTTTCCGTTCTCGCTGCTTGCATTTTGGGCTCATTTGATGGTAGTCTTTGCTATGATGATGATGTCCGTTCGACCGCCTTCGTTTAGGAGGAAACAACCTGTTAGAGCCGTCCGAAATTTTTAGTGAGGTTTTACCCACAGCAAAGACGAGCGGTTGGTCAAATATGTTCCCCTTAACTGCGAATGTTGTGCGTGTTTTTTGGTAACTAATTTCAATGTTGATAAATTTAACCATATGACAAAAAAAATGCATATTTCCTAATTGCTTTCTGAATTGGGTGTCGGAATTTTTAGTTAAATCTCGAGTACTTTTTCAAACAGACGTATCTGATTTTGTAAACAAAGAGGGGAAGTAAGATTCGAACGTAAATTTCTCAAAACATTCAGCCCCTCCACGGAAAGTAGCATCATCATCATGTTAGGGAAATGTTATTTCTTGTGTTGGTGGCCCTAGTTTGCATGAAAGTGCTGAGAGTTTCAAGAATTTAACGTTTGAATCTTACTTCCCCTCTTTGTTTACAAAATCAGATACGTTTGTTTGAAAAAGTACTTGAGAAATATGTGTTAACAAGTAGCTTTGTGCCTAACAAATTAAGTAAAAAGTTTCTAGCGTAGTTAGTAGATTACGATTTCTCATCTGTGTTCGTTCTAATCTCTTTCTGTACTCTTTGTTCGTTTTTTTTTTTGTAAAATTCATTCGTGAAACGTGTTTTTATCTGAATGTTTTAGTTCATTTTTGAATCCCGTAGATGTTTGCATACATTCCACCACGGTTGTGTTGTGCGTGCGATTCACTTAATGGCTTATTTATCATCCAGAAAACAACAAAGTCCCATTGGCGATGGTTCAGACGATGAAAAAACTCAAATCCGGCTACATCAACGGTACCCGAGTGATTCTGGGTAATCTGGGCGATTTCATCAACACCTCTGCCATCACCGATCTTAGCTTCCTGGGCAGCCAGGAAGATGGCTATCCGGATAGTACGTTCAATTCAATCGTCGAATGTTCCAGATAGCTAAGTTCCCATTATTTCAGAACTCAATCCTGCCGTGCAAGCCTATTTGGACGAACATTTGCTAAGATCGTTCGGCCACCGTATGTCCACTACCTCAATCCGCTCGTCCGGATTACAATTACGCATTTTAATACAAATTTTTATTATCGCCTACAAAATAGGCTCATTTTGCGTCAATACAAGCATGCCAACGGTTAATCAAATTTTCCATACACTTGTTATACGCCTTTGCCGGGATAGCCTTTAGATCCTTCAGTGCATTTCTTTTTATGTCCTCAATCGACACGCGTTCGCCGAAGCGGATATTTAAGTTTCGGAAACAAATGTTATCATTGGTGACGGAATAAAGGCTTTCCGATCCAATGACGGGTTGGAAGAAGTTTTCTTTCCCAATCTGCGCATTAGCATATTCGGTGACTATCTTGACATCCTGTTCTGGGCACTCTCCGTAGGCCTTATGTAGGCTCTCATAGAACTCGTCCTTCGTGTCATCGGGCTTATCGTTCTTTGGCGCATATATGCTGATCGGACTGTAGTTGAAGAACTTGTCCTTCATTTTCAACACACTGATTCTATTTATTTATTTTAGTCAGCACCAACAGGCTTAGCCCAGGGACAACACATGGTCATAATGGTCATAATGGTCTACATCCCAGAAAAATATGACATGAAGCGTCTGCGCAGAGTTTGCCTAGGGACATTTTAGTCGAACATTGTCGAGACTATTAAAAACTCGCTGCAGTCCTTCGATCGCACCGTTCATTCTATAATGTTTTCGGCGAATTGGCATCCTCAGCATTACGCTATTGCGCAATGCCCTTGGTTGAACGTTTATATTAATCTGCTCCATGATGGCGCTGCAATCGATTCGGTATTGTAAAATGTCTGCAACAAAGAGAGCCCTGGATGTGTCACGACGAAACCGAAGCGGTGCAAGGTCGATCAATCGACAACGACTCTCGTAACTCGGCATACGAAACGGGTCTCTCCAAGGCAACCTTCTCAAAGCGAAGCGTAAAAATCTACGTTGAACAGATTCGACTCTACTTGCGCCATTAATATAGCTCGGATTCCAGACAGCAGAGCTATACTCCAGAATCGATCGCACCAAGGAGCAATAAAGGGACTTCATGCAGTAAATATCAGAAAAGTCTTTTGCCAAATAAAGCCTAGAGCTCTTTAGGCCTTGTCCACGATGTACGAGATGTGAAGCTTGTACGTCAACCGAGAATCTAGAATAACTCCTAGATCTTTTACGTAACTCGCACGTTTGATTACCGTGCCTTGAAGTCAAAGAGAATCAACTCCTTTTTTCTAGAGAAAGTGATCACCGAACACTTCTCCGGATTAACCACCATACGGTTGTGGCTGCACCAGTGAGCAAAGGTTTGTAGCTGCTGTTGTAGGAGGTGACAATCGTTGATAGACTGGATTCGTAAAAAGATCTTCAGGTCATCGGCATACGAAAGACGGGTCCTACGAGGGCTAGGTTCACATCATTGAAGTACAGCAAGAAGATCAGCGGCCCTAAATGGCTCCCTTTTCACGAAAATTTACGTTTATGTTTGAACTTGCCTGACGTAGCACCCAGTCCACATCTAAGCTCAGGGCGACTAAAAAGAGCGCTGGCTGCAACGGACTCGACTGAGTTAGACGAACTGGGGACTCCCATATTGCTTTCTACGGAGCGTCCTGGGTGTCCATAAAGAATATCGTCCGATTTTGAAGCGAGCCATATTGTCTGATGTGCGGTAGGTGATGTCAAAAGCTCTTGTTGAGAATGGGCGGCTAATAGTGTGTGCTTTTATGGAAGAAACTTGTCTGCATTTCTTCAGTAATTCATATGTGATCACTATGTGCAAACATTTTTAGCCCTGGATATTGAAGGTGACAGCTCTATTGAAAATCCAACGACTCATTTCAAGCATGCCTGTTCATACACGTACACTCTGAGGTCATCTTCATATACAATAAGCCCCGCATGAAAATCTTCACACATCAGATGGATATGTGAAGAGTTTTCACACTTCAAGAATCAAAAATGTAAATTCTTGATCCTGGCGTGTATATAGTTAAGGTATATTTTTGATAATATGAAACGACCTCACCAATGTTCCTTATTTAATGCTGGAAAGCTCGTCTGGATGCGGGAGCAGGTAACTAAAAACACAAAAAATGGAAAAAAATAACCCATCTTAAGAAACACGACCATAGCACACCAGGAGAGGAATTCCATTCACAACGTCCTACGCAAAGCACTCGGAAAAACTATATTTTCACCATTTCTTGAGAATGGGCGGCTCACAGTGTGCTGAAATTCGAACCAGCATAAGGCAGCGAACGATCGAGTGAAGGTGCAAATTGAACTTGCCTGACGGAGCAGGTTGGAAGACCCCCAGTCTACATCTAATCCCAGGGCCAGGACGACTATGATGTACGCTGGCTGCAGCCGACACGACTGAGTTAGAGGAACTGGGGACTCCCATATCGCTTTCTATGGTGTGCTCTGGATGTCCATAAGAAGATTCGTTCGATCTAGGAGCGGTGATAAGATGTCGTCCGAGATGGAAGGTGAATTGGTTTGTGAATCTGGAGTCACGAAAGGGACTGGTGTGCGGACAGGTGCTGGTGTTCCAAAGGGGGTTCTGACTGGAGTGCCAACATGTGTTTGAGCAACGGTAATCGACACAGCAGGAGGAAGCCAAACAGCGTTTTTTAGCTGACCTTCAAATTCTCTAAAAACTATTCCTTCTGGCCAGCTGCCTGGATCCAATGCCGCATCTTTAAGTTCGAAAGGAACGCCTACCTTGAACGATACGAAGGTCATCGAACTAACGTCAGCACTTTTCTTTACCAACGATATTACTTTAATCGGTTAACAGGTTTGTAGGCCATCACGAGCAAGTTTTTCCAATACATCTTCTTTCACACTAGGGTGGAACCGGGATCGATACACCCAGAATAAATTCGGAGCAGGCTTGACAGCTAGCTCACTGCTGTTCTTGATATTCCTAGTTCCGGTGGTAACCAGATTAGGAGCCTCAGAATCTTCCCCACGACGTTTGAAAGAACGCTCTTTATTTGGTGCACGTCCAGGAGTGGAAGCGTTTACAACATTAGCGAGCTGAGCGACTTGATTGTTGTTTTCGACAATACCATCTGCAACCTGCTTGTTGTTTTTCGAAATCTCGGCCTTCAACTCAGAAAATCCGGACAGTTGATTTTCGAGCACCACAGAGATCACACAGCCGGGCAAACTTCATCAATTTCGTGCACTCTCCATACATCCAGAACAGGTTATTTCTTTCCCGAATATTTTTCATGAATGGGATGTTCAGGTTTTCGCATTTCATATGGACAAAATTTTTGCAGAAGCCCATACACTAGATGCAATCTTCGTTTTTCTTCACAGTTTTAGCACAGCAATCACAAGCACTAGCAGTAGCCGCCATATCGTCGAATTCGGCTTTTAATACTCAATACGATTGAAATCGCCAAGAAGTGGGTTCACTATCTCAGACATAGATGGCGCTCCAAACAGAGATGGATTCAGCAGCTCCAATCAAACTTTCATCGAATTCGTTTTTGAACCTGGGTTGGAACTATTTCCAAGCGATACCCGAACTTATCTTCAGTGCAAGCCTCAACCCGATAGGAGTTACAGAAAAACTCATAGACACTGATGTTTGACACACAACAAGTCAATCCAATTCTGATACCCGATCCAGTTTGGAACTGGATCAAAAACGAATTCGCTATTTGTTTATTATTTTCGTTTTTCTCTGTATATACGTCCTCGCGGTAGTCCGACAGTGGAGCGAGATCACAGGCAACGAATCAAGTGGCAAAAAAGTACACCGCTGTTTCGCGAAGCAAAATTTGTGAAGAATGATTTCTCAATTCTACCGTTCACTACACGAAAACTTTCACTAAACAGAGACGGGCAAATCGATCGGTATCGGTTTCCGCGGTTTCCACCGAATAACTCGCTTCATCCGCTTTGCGATCACTATAAAACCAACTCCAAGTTCTGCTCTGTCCCGCCGCTGTAGTAGATGTGGTACTTGAATGAATTGTTGCCGATGAGATTCAACGCTCAGAATTCGCGTTCTCCGGTTTTGGGCAAGCGAATACCTCTTGGATAGCTGCCACATTAACGCCGATATTTTGCAGCGCACGATCCTGGAGCCCCCCTCCCTTACGTTCCAAGATCAGACTTTCCTATCCTTGCGTTTCGTTCGTTGCCGGGTCCGTTGCCGGAAAACTCAATCCGTTCGCTCTACTTTTGCCTTTCGTGGTTGCTAAAGTCTTCGATAGGCTACCTAAGCATGGTTGCGCTACCTACATCAACCTACCTTCTTCTTTACGTAATGACTACGGCCATAGTCATCACAACCATCTACGCTCTATCAGGGCTTTGGACCTGTAGCTCTGGTTCTCAATAATTTCAGGTTCTTTCGGACCAGAGGACTGAAGAAAGCGTTAGTTCTTGAAGCCTGCACTCTTGGTGTGGCGCTAGTGACGATTTTAACCTTTTAAGCTCGGTTCACAATGGACTGGTAAGGTAACAATATTTCTTCTACCAAACTACTAGTATCAGGAATTTAGATGAAACATTATATTACCTGGCTGATAAACAATGAAAAAATACTGAACTAAGTAAAACACGGAAGCTTTCTCTCGAATCAAATTAACGACAAAACACGACAACTTCCGCCAAGAATTCTGTTTGCTGCATATAGCCTTCAAGAAAACCGAGCTGTCAAATAAGCACCACACGCAGCACCAAGTTTTCGGCTTCACGATTCGACAAAGATTATTCAAACTTAAACAATTGCTTCTTCTTTGAATTTGTTGACCTTGGAAACTCGCCTCATTAATCTACCACAGGCATTTCGAAGAACATGAGTCCTTCTATTCGATAGAATTGAAAGCTTACATGGGTATATTTTGTATTACGAGAAATTTACGGAAGAAGCCATTGTTTACGTTTGTCAGTTAGGCCCTAATGACAAATCTTTGTCGAATTGTTGTTCGTGGATGACAGCCGCTTCAGTCCTGTGTTTCGGACATGCTTCTATAGTGAGCCGTCATGCGCTTGCGGTGTTGCAAGCACAAACCTTAAAAATGAGGGCTGTTCAGATTTTTTAAATACACGATTAAAAGAATTGCTTTAAGAATAAGTCGGCCAAATTTAGATCGTAACAGCCTTTACGTGTGCCTCAATGTTTCGATGCTACAGGTTTCAAATTTTTGCAGTGTAAGAAAGGTCTCTAATATTTCATTGAGATATTCCGAAAGAAGACATTTATAGGACTTTCAAAAAACCCATAAAACATTCAGCTCAATCGATAAGAGCACGATTTAATATTCGGGGGGGGGGGGGGGTGCCGGTGGGCGGAGGAATCTCGTAGTGAAGATTTGCGGCTCTCTGGGGGAAAGGTGGTACCAAAAAAATTGTTGTGTGGGGGAAAATTATGGAATGCTCTACAAACTAAAAAAGAGAGGTGAAACCGTGGAAAGAGCGCAGAGCCAGTAGAATGTACCCAAAAAAGACAGTGTATAAAGCTTTATATATTTTAAGGCAGAATTAGCTTATTCGCTTTAAATTGTAATTGTAATTTCTCAGTCCCCGCCCTGGCAGACCACTGTCCGCCCATCTGCATTTGAGCTAGGCTAGAACCTACCAAGCCTGTCCGTTGATATGCCCTAGACCATATAGCACACCGGGATCTCCCACAAGCAGGCGCCGGTTATTAACTAACCAGTCCCAACAAGTGTAAGATTCATTACATAGAGGATAGTAGGAGGCAGAAAGTGAAGCAAGAGAGATAGAGGCGTTTGATTGTTGAAACGAAAACGGATTAATGATTTAGTGATTAGTACATTGTTGTAATTGATAAGTTCAAGTATGAATAGTTCTCATCTGTTTCTTCTCCTATTGGTTGTTGTTGCACTGTTACTGCAAGTTTTTGTCATCCAACTTGCTCTTTGATTTCATCCACTACCGCTCGCTTATTGTGCGGGACGCATTAATGTAAAGATAGCAAACATAACAGAGATATTCATTAGTGGTAACATATATAATACGCTTTCTTATCATGTGAAGCTTAAAGATGGATTAGACGATAAGCTAGATAAATATTTTAATATTAGTACCGATTTCCGATTTATACCGATAGTAAAGATGCTATTGGGGCCATTCACAAAGTGTGATGGTGGTTTATCATTAGGAAAACTAAGCAATCTATATTAAAGCATGAGAGCCAACCTATATCGGTTTACACAAACAGTACGAACGCTGTTGAAGGCACTCACAAAATGGAATAGTAGTTTACTTGTTCCAAGATATGTGGCCCATCGAGTATGGCGAACAAATAATATGGATCACAATAAATAATGATCCCCACCATCAACCCACCACATACGGCGAACCACCACATCTCGCCGGAAAGCAGCTTTGTTGTTCTTCTTTGTTGACTCGATCACTCGCGCCACCGAACAATAGGCAACCGAAACAAAAGCAAACGCAATATGCCCAGAAAAAAAAAATTTACGCAACAAACCCTCGACACAACCGTTTACAGCCAATGCCCGACGTAGGCTTTTTGATGTTCGTAAACTTTCAATTTGTACAACTACATTCTAAAAACTACTTTACAACTGGAACTGATATCTGCAACAAACAAGTTGAACGTCCTAAATTGCTCATCTACACTTTGAATTACGATTGAAGGATTTTGCGAAATACGCGTCCTTAGAAGCATTTTGTACCTTCTATCAACTTTATGCTATTATTGATTTCCAAGCTCATCTGTTTAGTACCAACCGGGGGACACTTGGTCCTATACCCAATGATTTCATTATCTCCAATCCGCTCAACAAATCGCAATGTTTTGTGATATAGTGGACGGAATATCATAATTTGAGATAATTCAATACAGACGTCTTCCAAACTTGGAAGATCGACAGGTAATCGGTGTGTAACCACCTGTTAACTTATAGCAAGATGCTTAGAGGCGGACCGGAAGAGTCGATGAGCTACTTCCCCCTTTTTTCGCCTAGAAGTCTTAAACCTTTTCATCATGTGGATTTTATCTAACCTATCATATGAACTATGTTTAATAATCCTCTGTCCACCTTAGAGGTTTTCTCTGTTGTTTGGGATTTCTAGAAGGGTGCAACTTCTTCTAGGATGCTGAACATGTTTTGAAAGAATATTTACAACATCCATATTTACGATTTTTAGCGTTTAATACAAAAAGATGGAGAGCGATTCAAGTTACCAATTTAGAAGAAAGATTCTAAAGACTAATTTGCTTTTTCAACCCACTTAAATTGAGATTTAAATCTGTCGCAATCCCAGGGATCCTCATATCAGTTATGGTAATGTTACCTGGTAGCTATTATTATTGTTATTATTATTATTTTAAATTATAGGCATAATTATTTATTATTTTATTCTATATATTAATCTATTTATCAATTTCAAAGCTCTTATACAAAAACCGTAAATAGCAATGGGAAACTGTTCGATTCAGCAAAAAGTAATCAGAAATTTTGTTTCAATTCCAAAAAGCAAAATTTAGAAACAGAAATAAGAACACCCATCGAGATACCCTTCATTCGTTTTAAAAACAGTACCTTCAACAAACGATTTACCCATTTCTCTCCAATCAGCAGATAGTCCACGTGTTTTGTGTTTGAATATTTTTGTTCAATTGGCTTCCTGGTTTGTGTGTCCGTTATTTGCAAAATTCAAAAAACACTCCAAATTCATTCAAAAATAAACTCCACAAAACGTGTTGTTTATTCGTTTGGCATGTATTCATAAAATTGTATTCAAACACCAGTGCGAGTAAAAACAACAGAAAACTAATATGATTTCATTTGCTTGATTTCTTCGGTTCCAAAATGGTTCGACTTACACTTACACATAAACACTTAAACAATACATGTCTCACCAAATATCATCGCAAACACTCGTACATGTTTTTGCCACAATCACACAAACACACACATAAACACGGCGAATGTTGTTACCGCGCTGCCTTCTACATGAAACCACAAACCACCAAACAAAATCGAATCGACTCGACTTGAATGTGCTTCCTGCAATCTCTGCTACTTGTGCTGCCGCTGGCTGCTGCTACCTACCTCGTGCCTGCTGCCTGGGTGTATGTGTGCCTTTCGTGGGTTGCACGGCGGGAATCTTTTGTTTCGGGTTTGGCTCTTTTTGCCCTTCACATAGAACTGGTCAGCAACACTAATGACGATTCTCAACCACAAGGCATGCTAGAGGAAGGCCGTGCCGTCACGGTTCGCGGACTGCTGAAGGGCCTGTACGAGAAGGCATGCCAGCAGAAGATGTGGGGTTTGGTGCGTCATATGGCTGGAATGCTCGGCAAAAGGGTGGAAGATCTGGCCAAGGCCGTCACCGATTTGCTCGTACGGCAGAAGCAGGTTTGTGGTTTGTTCGGTTGAAATTTAGCTTTTAAAGTTTACTCGAATATTGTGTATAGGTCACAGTCGGAATGCCACCGAACAGCGAATATACCATCACTGCACCACTACCGGAAACGGAACTTCGTACGTTGATTCACGAAGCGTATGGAGACGACGAGAGCAGGGCTATGTTGACTCAAGAATTGCTCGTATATTTGGCCATGTTCATCAGGACAGAGCCACAGTTGTTCCATGAGATGCTTCGACTGCGTGTCGGTCTCATCATTCAGGTTATGGCCAATGAACTGTCGCGTACCTTAAACTGCGATGGAGAGCAAGCATCCGAACATCTTCTCAACTTGTCTCCGTTCGAGATGAAGAACTTGCTGCATCATATTCTAAGCGGTAAGGAATTCGCTATCAACAGCGTAGCTCGAGGCAATATTTCGATCATTAGTTGTAAATCGAGTCGTGTCAGCAAGAAAAGTCAAATTGGGCTGGGCAAAGAACCAGAGGAAGCGGAGAGTTCAATGATTGATGATCGTCAAGGTCAGTGGTTGAGACGACGTCGGTTGGATGGAGCACTGAATCGTGTACCGCGGGATTTCTATCCACGGGTTTGGACGGTGTTGGAGCGTTGCCAAGGATTGGCCATTGAGGGTCGAATTTTGCCGCAAAGTCTCACACAGGAGATGACACCGAACGAGCTTAAGTTTGCACTGGAGGTGGAAACCGCTCTCAACACTATCCCGCAACCAGAGTACCGCCAGTTGGTGGTAGAAGCATTGATGGTCCTGACATTGGTTACCGAGCATAACATCATTGCATCGCTAGGGGATATCATCTACGTGGAACACCTGGTTCACAAGGCAAACCAACTGTTCCTCGAGGATCAACGACAAATCCATGGCGATGCAATGCTTTGTTGTGCGAAGAATAAGGACATCCGGGAAACGACCACTGCTGGCCTGTTATTATGCGGAGGAGCAGCGTATATTTGCCAGCACTTGTACGACAGTGCCCCCAGTGGCAGCTTTGGAACGATGACATACATTGCAAGGGCAGTCGCTTCGGTGCTAGAGGGATTACCCAAACAGGGCGACATGGATTGCACAATCTCATAAGGAACGCAAATGCTCTTCTAACGTTCTAGGTGTCTCTTCCTATTTCTATCCTACCGAGAGGTTCTTTAAGTGAATGTGCTTAAAACTACTTATTACTCTACTAAAAAAAAACCAAGCATTCAAAGCGTAGGGAAACCCCGTTTGTTCTATAAATGTAGGAATTATTGAATTGTTAGTATCGAAAGTAGCTAGATTACCAAGAAAAAGAAAAGTAGTCATTACTGACTACAGCGAAAGGCAGCTAGAAGGAATCTATTTTGCATGACAAACAACAACCAACGAAACAGAAATCTACTTGATTTATGATCTTTTTTTTTGAGCATACCACCTACATTAGCAATCTACTATACCTATTTGATTTTTTTCAATATACATGTTTATTTATGAGTCAAACTGTCTTTGACTTTTCTTAGTTGTAGTTTATATAGTTGGAAATAGAAATAAAACGAAGTATTGTTTCATATCATTATGGAAGAGCAAAAAGTAATAATGGAGCAATAATTATGCTAAAGATTTCCTTTCCGAATTCAAACGATCCGACACAAATCTGAAAAAAAAAACGAAAAGTGATTTTGCGAACGATATAAAGTTGTTGGATGATATCGACATATTATTTTTATTATTATTAAGATTATATCATTCTATCTATTATACCTTATACATACAAGCAATTGACTCTTTATTGGAAACACAAGAAAAATTCATAAATCCCAAGAGAATAGCATGAACACTTGTTGACATATAATGGAGCTTTGTTTTCAATTGATCGGAAAGAAATTCCTTCGGCTTTTGGTCGACATCTATTCCACCGTCCAGGTATCATGCAAGTACAATGGAAAGAACTCTACAAATTGTTCATATGTGAAAAAGTAGGCCAAGAAGTTTTTCTCGGCATTCCCAATCAAACCTTCGAACTGTTAACATTTCTTTGTTAAGTTAAGCTTTGCTTTTTACTGTTATGCCTACGTTCTCTTCATTCTCCGTATCCGCCCAGTCATTGTATTCCACTAAAGGGCGATACGGTCAAAATTTGGTCAATATCAACTTGACGTATTTCTTTCAATTTTGCATTTAAAAAACCTGAACACCCCTCATTTTGAAGGTGTGTGTGTGTGTAGAATGTTGCTCCTATTTTGATTTTGGAATTCACTCTTCAGTTGTCAAAATGCCGTCCAAGCAAGAAGAGCAGCGTATCAAAATTTTGCTCGCGCATCGCGAAAATCCGAGCTACTCGCACGCAAAGTTGGCAAAATCGCTAAAAGTTGCCAAATCAACCGTTACAAATGTAATTAAAGTGTTTGGGGAACGTTTGTCGACAGCCAGGAAGTCTGGATCGGGGGGAAATCGAAAACCGGAAGCCGCTGAGACGACAAAGAGAGTTGCCGGTAGTTTCAAGCGAAACCCTAACCTATCTCTCCGAGATGCCGCAAATAAGCTGGGTGTATCGTCTACAACCGTGCATCGAGCCAAAAACGAGCCGGACTATCGACTTACAAGAAGGTAGTGACTCCAAATCGCGATGATAAACAAAATACGACGGCCAAAGCGCGATCCCGGAGGCTGTACACGACGATGCTGACGAAGTTTGACTGCGTGGTAATGGACGACGAAACCTACGTCAAAGCCGACTACAAGCAGCTTCCGGGACAGGAGTTTTATACGGCAAAAGGAAGGGGAAAGGTAGCAGATATTTTCAAGCACACGAAACTGTCAAAGTTCGCAAAGAAATATCTGGTTTGGCAAGCCATCTGTACCTGTGGCTTGAAAAGCAGCATTTTCATAGCTTCCGGGACTGTCAACCAAGAAATTTACGTGAAAGAGTGTTTGAATAAACGTCTGCTGCCTTTCCTGAAGAAACACGGTTGTTCCGTACTGTTTTGGCCGGATTTGGCATCTTGCCATTACGGTAAAAAGGCCATGGAGTGGTACGCCGCCAACAACGTGCAGGTGGTTCCCAAGGACAAGAACCCTCCCAACACGCCAGAGCTCCGCCCAATTGAGAAATACTGGGCTATTGTCAAGCGGAACCTAAAGACGACCAAAAAAACTGCTAAGGACGAGCAGCAGTTCAAGGCAAACTGGCTTTCTGCGGCGAAGAAGGTGGACAAGGTGGCTGTACAAAATCTGATGGCAGGGGTCAAGCGTAAGGCCCGGCAATTCGGATTTGGAAAAGCGGAAGCCTAACTGAATATTTTTCCTGAATTTTATACTAATTGAACTTGAAAAAGAAATTTAATTTGATTTTTTAAATAAACGATTTCACCGATTTACACGCGTTTTCCCTTGACCAAATTTTGACCGTATCACCCTTTAGGTTATGGCTTTTCAAAAGAAGGAACCCCACAGTTGACCATATTGAACTATGAGAATTGACGTTTCCGTGTCTAGTTACACCCGGATGAAGTTGAAGCATCGTTTGTGCTGACGGGACATCCACCAGCTGAAGGCGATTTGGCTCGTGTGAAGCGAAACCAGACTGTCAGAAAGGTGAAGTCGGTACTCGTGAGATTCGTTGCGAACGAAATTCTTGAAATTGATAAGGATTTTTTGACGTAGGACTACGTCTGTGTTTTCGATACTGGGGTACACATTCAAATTGCGAAAATTTGGAGCGTCACGAAAAACGGTCAGGTTTTGAACGTTAATTACTAAGTAATTTCACGATCGATTTCCAAAATGTTTGCAGCATTAGGTTAAGACATTTTCTACGCTTTGATTCCAATATTTAAATCTATTGATTTTTAACATGAAACTAATAAAATTAACGCAAATATGAGGTGATGTCTTATAATGTCGATTTTTCAGAGTAAATTTACCAAATACACAGTACTTTCCTAGCACAGACTTCATATTTAAGTAACGAACGTCTCCTAGGCAGCCATGAATGTTATATAAGGGGTACACCTTCGCATTTTGATTTAGTTTTTCGGCGGTCGTGGAGCTGTGCAGAGTAGGATCTGCAGTTGGATCGTAGTTGGCGGCAGCACTGGCGAGCAGTCGTTGCCCAGAGAGGCGTTGGTGCAGTTGGCTATTGTTGCCGATGCTCCCGTCAACCTCGCTGCGAAAAACAGGCTGCTGAAGCCTACGAGTTTACGGGAAAATGCCGCCCATGACAACGAGACATGAATCAATTATCCCACGTCACCTGCAGATGGCCACCCGCAACGACGAGGAGCTGCACCAATAAGAGCCACCAAATGCTT